>VKOC01001397.1:0-104654 GCA_009364415.1 Spea multiplicata | reverse complement strand
AATATATACTATACTATACTATATATATAATATATATATATATATAATATGACCGTTACAAAAAGTCCAACTGATGTAGTCAGATAGAGAGAGTTCATGCTGCCTGAAAGTGAATTGTGCCACGTCAGGTTATGAGAATGGTGGCATAATGTGAACAAAACAGAATGGGAATTTCAAAGAATGATGGTTTTGCATGATAAATTTGCTATAGCATATCTATGTTCTTATAAATACAAGCTTTAAAAACTGGAGGAACAATTCCTTGGAGGCCAAGATCCAAGGATCCAATTCTTGAAGCCCTGGTAACATCTTTTACTTATTGTGTACTTACAACCAGTGCCCTTAGCTTTTAATTTCATTTGATGATGTCATAGTAGCGAGACATTTTCAATTTCAATGGACATAAGGTTCTAGACCTCAAGATTGTATCTACATCTCTTATTTTCAAAAATAGAATAATGTTGAAAAAACAAAGACAGCCGGCGAGCGTGGAATCCTACCTTTAATTGTATGCTAGCAGATGCTAACTTTTTGGCTTCGGTCTCTGCACGGAGTTGTTGATAGTCAACAGGTTTATATTTTGAGCTGCCAATTCCATTTTTCATCCGAACCACCAAATTATCTGCCCAAAATGTAACATTATTAACATTAACAAAATCAAGAGTTTAGATACATAAATTGTTACCGATTCTCTCTTGTGGATAAGTATTGTATCAAACAAGCAAGCAGCAACAAGATGAAGAAAACTGGCAAGCCACATTGATGAGCTGTGTTCAAGACGAAGCGTAACATTATTTGTATAGAGTTGCTGCGAACTTCGATCGAATAGATGACCTAAGGGACAGCTACTTCAATGAGTTGTAGCAGTAAATCAATGGCAGTCAAACAGATGTTACCAAAAAACCTCACCGCTAAACAGTTTATACTCTTATTTTTATATTTGATCTAAAATCTAATGTCTACAATGCATAAAATGCATTTACGAATCAAAATAGACGAATCTCTTGGAAGGGAGATCTCTGATTTCTCCGAGCGGCCCATTATATAAGCCGAGGAACCGGATCGCCCCATAAGAGCCTATACCATGCATGTTTAAATTCCGGTGGTAATTGGTTTCACTTATCTCCCACCAAAGCATAACTTCTTTACATTACATCTGAGCCTCTGATCATCTAGTTTCAGACTATTATGCCTGGGAATACTAAAATTGTCATGTGACACAAAAGCAGGCATTGATAGGTGGTTTCCATGGAAACTGATACAGTGTCTTGAAGATTTCTGTGTTGTTTTAATGTTCTTAAACCTCCAGAGGAAAAATTCATATGACAGATCTGCTAAAGTTTATCGGCTTAACATACAATTAATATTTTGTGGAAGAGCAGCTTTAAAGATAAGGGGAAAAAAAAGGATGTCGTACAATTAAAAAGTATCATTCTATATATCAGCCTTTTAAACGAGGTACGTGAGGTTTTGAAATAATACCGCTGAAATATTAAGCGAATACACCAAATTTAATTAAAAAGTGCTAATAGAGTAGGAACAGAACACGAGAAGAAAAACCTACCAGCGTCTCCGGCTCTGTGACTAGTGACAAACATCTTTCAGTGTCTTCTAGTTCTGCCTCTGTAAGAGAAAAGATACATAATAAATGAACGGGAAAGGACTAATTCTCATCTCCATTTCAAAAGGACTGGCTATTCTACTTTCTATTCAGATCAAACCACATCGTCCCCAATATATTTAATGCAGGCAGTTATTAAAGAACGGGGCTGAATTGGTTGACTCAATAAATCACCTTCCAAAGCAGAAAATATTCTACACCTTCGTATGACATTTCATCGGTTTAACCGCGGCTTCGAGTACAACAAAGGATTGCATGCTTAACGTTATATACACACATACATAAACATGCGATCCTGGTGAAACATATCAAAAGTGGTCTCATCACCATAGCAACCAATGGAACGGACCTGCTGTGTCCACAGGTTGCTATAGTGATAAGATCACTTTTCAATATATGAATCAGAAAGGTAAAGGTTGGGGATGCCCCCTTAAGACCGTCTCGCATTATGGAACATTTTACAAGAGATCAAGGAACCATCTTCTCAGTCATCTCTTTCTGACTGAGGCTTTCGACTTGTTTGTTTATGTGTTTAGAGAAGATAAAGGGTTAAGCAGGAGCTATCCCAGCCATGTATAATCTATTCAGTGTCAACAAGTATCACTGCATCCTTAAGCTACCCAGAACGTTCCAAAGGGAGATGTGAACATACGTTGCAGACTGGTTCTACCCAGTGATGTATTGTGGCCTAGGGCAGCAGGTCCATGGGGGCACCATGGCCACCAAAAAGAGGAGCTGATAGCCCTCTTGTGCTGCTGCTCAGTGGATCAGTTACAGGGGAGATCTCTGACTTCATTAGAGCGCATTAAAAAACACGGAGCACTGGCATATGATGTCATATACCTGCATTATGTCAGGCCTGGAGCAGCACCACAGCAAAATACATCACTAGCAACTGTTCACTAGGGGTGATGTACCAAGCCGCCGCTAGCAACTCGCGACTTAGACAGCTGCCTAGAGGACTCGCCTGGCGGGGGTGCACCTTAGAATGGCTAAATTGCATCACGCTCCTGACTTTCTCTGTCAGGTTCCAATTTCCCTATTAAAGTTGAACTATAGACTATGGGGTCCTCATAGTGCTATAAATTTAATGCAAGAAACAAAACCCACCTCATTTGCTGTTAATTTTTTATTCGCCGTGACAGTCTTTACTGCCTAATCTATGACAGGCCATTTGTCCTGTTCCTGCGTGAAACACGTTTTCCACGAGCACTCGGATCCCGCAGCGTGCAATAAAATGTCTGCTGTTAGGAAGTAATGCGTCTAGAATGTGTTATTATCTGCTGCCATTTGCTCAAAATAAACAAGTGAGGACAATGCCGCTCTCTCTGATGTTCTTTCCTTAGGAGCGGCTTCCAGCGGCCCCAACAAACCATTTTTCCTTCTGTTTAAAAGAATGAGTGGGTTTGCATGCACAGGATTCTGCCCTCTATACAGGGCTAACACAGAAGAGAGCTGCCAACTGGGGGGTTGGGGGGGCAATTGCCCCTGGGCTGCTCTGATTTAAACATTTGAGGTCACTGCCCTCCCCCGGGCTTACATAGGGATCTCGGGCAGAATATGACAACTGGTCTTAACATAGCACCCAAAACAAATCTTCCTGCTGATTAGGGCATCCGGGTCCAGTCTGGTGATGATGAGGCGGCCCTGGTACTTTAAGGCCAGCGGCCGATGGATGACGTAAGTGCAGCCGATAACTGGTTACCTAACACCCAGCCAGCGGCTGCACACCGCAGCACCCGATCTGCCCCCCCGGAGCAGCAGACCGGGGGAACGTGTGCCGCTGTCGGCGTGTACCCGGTGTGCCGTTTTATTTCATTCTGTTACAAACCTTACATTTCAGTCCTAAACGCATCCGTGCAGAAGAGACACCAAGGTGCTTTTCATTGAGACAGAATAAGTCCCAGTGAAAAATCAATAACACAATAAAATCAGGCTTACGTTTATACTCGCCACGGCACGGAGCTGCAGAGCGTTTCAAAGGAGCCAAATGTGATATATACTTATATTCTAACATTCTAAAAACATGGCCTTGTACTCACCGGATACTGAATGATCCGTAGCGTTACACTGATGATAAAACAAGCCGTCTGCTTTAACTTCAGTGAAAAACATGCAAGAGAGAAAAAAATACTGCATTAGAACAATCAAAATATTATGGAAAATAAGATTCCTTTTTTGTGGTATTCACACATTTGAGTATGTCATGTACTAACTATTTATGTGCTGACATGCAAGGGAGTCTTACTTTACTGAGAGGTTGGTAGATGAAGGGAACAGCCATCCAGCAGAAGCGATAGCGCTAAAAGGTATCGCTAATGCTAACCGCCATCCTTTGTTTGAGGGTCCCTGGGTTTCTTCTATCATGTTTTATATCGAGTTACACTATTAGCATTCAGCTGGATGAAACTAAGTGCCTATTGTCGCTAATTGGCCAATAATTGAAAGAACTCGTATAAAACGATATACATCCCATTGTACGCGCTTTGTAACGGACTGGAGTAGTCATTGTCCGGGAGACGTGAGCTTAGTTACAGTGAGATTTCAGCTAATGGATCGATGTTAAAGTCCTTTATCCCGCACAATGCGCTATCATTATGATTCTGTACCTTTCAGATCCGCCAGTAAGCAGAACGCCGGTAATTAACCTTTGAGACGCCATCAGATTTGCTAAATGCTTTCGTTTTAATCGTTGAGGGCAGGAGAAGCAACACTTTGCAGTGTATGCAATACCCAATACCTCCCATGTGTCCTTTTTTAAGAAGGACAGTCCTTCATTGGGATCAGAAACCCTCCATTCCTCCTCTCAACTGTTTGCGAGTATAAGCATGTTTTACAGCAATAAAAGCCACAAGAATGTGCATAAAACAGCCGGGAATATATTGTGCAAATAATCTACATTATTCTTCTTCTAGTTACACAAATTACATACACACGTCACAAAGACACACAAAATCAAGTGAAGTCACACCCCTAACCACACCCCCAAATCCAAAAGTGTCCCTCACTGGTCATTTGTAATGGTGGGAGGTATACACACATACAAACGGTGCCTGTGAATGGTTGAGGATGGGCTTTAAATTGCGTATGGTACATATAAGTACACCTGAAATCACTTGTTGATTTTGGGTGATGGGGGTTTGTCTAGCAGCGGGTAAAACCTGTCTCGGGTTTAGCAGTTAAGAAAAGTCCTCAAGACTAAAAATATAGGAGACAAAACTTCTGATCTGAGATAGAACAAAGTGTAACACCCCAACATAGAAAACACACAAATGGTGATGTTCCTATTTGTAAGAAAAAATCCCTGTACCCAAAAATATATAATGTTTTATGATATTCGGTAATATATTATACCAGAGTCTGCAACAAAAAGGGCTTTCTTTACATTCCCAACTTACATTACAGGAGATCTGACATTAACCCACTTCTGTATTTATCTAGGACTGGCCTAGATTGAAACTCCCAGATGTCATTTCACGAGTTCCACTCCATTTTATTCCTTATTTCCTTTAAAAAATATAAAATTAGCCGTCTGGACTTATTTCTAAGCACAACTTTTTATTTCCGCAGTTGAGTGGATTCACAGATCTCACACGGTGGAGAAATGTGCAGAATATCTGAACGTTCAGCAGTTAGTATGCTGTAAGTCGATGCCGTGTCTCCAGAATCTAAGTGTGAGTGACAGATATCATAAATCAATCATTTTAACGTTGGGCTGTTTTCGCTGCTCTAACAAAATGATCCCTACCTCCAGAGCTTTCAGTTCTTGACAGCAGGACAGCTGATTTCCTCTTCTGAAAGATGTCTACCGATAAGTACTAAGATGTCATCATGGGGTTTAAAACGTGTGTAGGTGTGTAGTAATGAGATGACTTCTCCATAACATTAGAACCCACACCCTAAATCATGATACTCCAGCTGGATCTGGGACAGTTGGGAGCTACCATGATCCAAATCCAACGATATGAACTCTTGATGGAAAGGGAAACACTTTTGAAACATTTTGTCGTCACCGGTGTGTTCCATAGAGATATGGAATTTGTTGTTCTGATGTTTCTGGCCATAATGTATTCTAGAGCGGCAGCCCCTTGTTGCAGAACTGGGGGACAGATTGCCTTCTTGCCCAGTCAGGCTCCCTGGAAAGCAGCTGCTCAATCTCTGATCTCCCCCGTAACTGACCCATTTATATTATGGAGCCCATGTACCGGACCAGCACAGGACTCCATAGGCTCCGTCCAAAGGCACCACCTCACTCCGTTAGAGGATGGAGAACCTGGAAAGGTCGGCTGAAGGTGCTGCCCTGGGTCAGGCCTAGGATAAACCTGAAGCGGTTTCATATGCCGGTACTTCTTCACCGGCATATTGAACATTTCAATGCCATTGGCAAGTGACCGCATTCTGCAACTCAACAGCACACCACGGATGGAAACCTAACCTGAGCCAGACATGGCTATCTCTACTGTGCGTGGCTCGTGTGGGAGTTCCGGGTGGCAAAGACGAGCTGTGTTCAGAGTGCCAAGCTGGTACATTTTGTCACCAGAATTGTCCTTATCCGCCATGCCTTCTTTTGCTCTTATCTGGGCAGAGGACCTTGATCTTTCACTGCTCTCTCCTCCACTGGCTTAATCAATAATAACAGCTTACTCATAGGAAAGCACAACATAAACACAGATGGTGATAAGTGTGCGTTGAGCTAGAAAAATCCAGATACCTCAAGAGATCTTGCTAGAAGTTCAATCTAATACCAATAAATTGATACAATATAATTTTGTTTCTAGTTTAGGTTATGTTTTTTACACAATAACTGTGGGTATACACACTTTCATTCATAAACACATTGTTCTCCTTTGTCTTGCTGTTGTATCTAAATATTATTATGACTTTTAGGGCTGTGGAACACAGTGCTAGCCTCATACCCACCAAACATTCTAGGCTCTTAGAATGGAGGGGTATTAGTGGAAGAAAGGAGGTAGAGAGAGATTTTGGTCCCAATAGGGCGATCTGCTACCAGGCCCAGACTGGCCGTCTGGCACATCAGGAAAATGCCAGGTGGGCCACTGTCCGAAATCCCTCCATATGCACCCGATCAGCTGCTCCAAGTGCATGGAGTCTCTCACTACCAGTCGTTGACATTTAAGTCATTAGACAGCCACTGGCCTTAAAGTGCCAGGGCCGCCTTATTATCCCAGCTCTGTCTGCCACTACAAAAGGACTACCACTTCCATTCGTCTAGGAAGAATCTGCCCCGCGCTCCCCTGATTTGGGCGCCCCAACCAGCTGCGGGATGTCTGGTGCTAAGTATGGCCCATACTGTCCATTTCTAGATGACTCCATGACAGCGTTAGCATGAGATCCCTTTCTGTTATCTATCTGTGCGACATGGAACAGAAATGTAATCAGATATAAGCTGCGCTACAAGATGATTGAACAGCTGCCGGGGGCCTCTGGTGGCCGAAAGGGCTTCTTAGAAGATGAAGTCGAGAGACATTCAAGAGTGACACGGATTCCTCATTAACTTATATCACTGGAATGTATTTCTTTACAACTAGTCTCATTTTATTGCTGGTGTTAATGATAGACCCCTAAAAAATGTTTTCCTTAGGACCCCTAACAATATAGAGCAGCCTCCTCCACACAAACTGTATACAAAATAAAGTGCTATTTATAAACATATGAAAACAGATCAGCTTCAGTGGAAACACTTGTTCTGGATGCTCTTAATAGCAATTTTAAAAATCACAATATTAGATTAGATAAATTAATGGGCTTATTAAAATAGGATAATATTACAGGTCACTCTACTTACACTGAATATATTCCAGAATTTTTATTACACTCTATAGAATATACTCCAGAATATTTATTTCACTCTTTATAATATACTTTAGAATATTTATTAAACTTCATGGAATATATTCCAGAAAATGTATGGCATTCTATGCAATAAACTGCAGAATATTTATTATACTCTATAGAATATATTCCAGAATATGGATTTTTCTGGACCCCTGTATAGAAATATTTCAAATCACCATATCCAGCTGGGAAAGGGGGATCATGGAGCATTCTGCTGGGACTGGGGTGAATATGAGCATTCCCAGGTATGGGTGAGGATTAAACATATTTAAAAATATTTATTTAGAGGTCATTAATTTCCTTATTGAAATGAGGTAATAAAACGACTCTTTAATGCAGAATAAATATACTGATTTTAGTCCAGAATATGCATCACTCTATAGAATGTGGATTGCATTGTTATTTTATTCCAAGATAATCCGGTGCTATGCATTTAATGCTATGCTCTTTAACCCTTTGAGTGACCGGGGGGGTGTCCATGGTGAGTATATTGATAATAATAGCTTATCGTTTCCGCTGCTACATTTTCTAGCAGTCGGACGTGTGGGGTCGCCCTAACAGCACGATCCCCGGCTCTCCGGCCCAATAACCCACCTTCTGTAGCGATACCCACAGCGGAATGCTGCAACGGGCATGGTGGTCACTGGAATCCCTTCCACTATCGTGATATGAGTCCCGATCGCGACACTCGAGTTACAAGCAAATCCCGTGCCTGCGCTAAACCTCCTCTCGCAAATCAACAGCATCGGTAACCAAGACAACTGGTGCCCGGAATGTGATTGGACCATTTGGATGAAGGGGTGGGCCTTCCATTAAGGCGGGTACAGGGGCAGACTGGTTCTCCTCAATCGCTTTACGGGCGGAGCGCGGCTGCGCCGTGACGTTTTGGGGCGGAGCTATCCGTGCTGGCTCCGTGTGCTCGGGAGAGGGCAGTGGGCTCCAGCGCCGCATCATGGACACGGGCTAAGGACGGGCTCGGCGGGGGGATCCAGTCCGCCCTGGGAGTGGGGGGCACCTGAAGCCGCGGACACTCATGACGCTGTGGATTCTATGAGCTGGCGGAAACTTGAGCCGACAGGTAAGTGTGTTTTACCCAGGCTGGGATCGGCGCTTACGCGGAGTTTACCTCACGGGGCACTGGCGCCTCTGCAGCTGCTGGGGACGGGGACTTCAGCCTCCCGCTCGCCTGCCTTAGGCGAAATCATGTAACCCTTGGCTCTCTGACTGCTGCGGACTTACTCCCATAACCCTCGGCCAAACTCCCGGTCTTCTAAGGAAATGCTGTAATCTACCGTGTCCTTCCAGAATGTGTTGCTGAGCATCATGGGAGTTGTTGTCCCCTGATTTAGTGGCAGAGGGTTACATGTCCCTGGCTGGCACTGGGGCCTCTCCCCTCCCCCTGGCCAGCTTCACACAGGTGACAGTGTGGGGCAGTCTTCTTAAATATACAGGGTATGGGGTGGAACAATAGGCATGGAATGCATGGGCGCCGGGTACAGGACCCCGCCGCTCTTAACATGTTCCTACTTTGCCAACTTTTTGTGCCATCTTCTGTTAATCACTATGGAGACGTCCCGGGCTGCCATCTACAAATCCTGCTGTGATCGCGAGCCTCGCTGGACCTGTCCAGCCGTACCGGTGAAGGCGGCGGGGTCTCCCACGGCCCGGGACGCGGCTGTCGCGCTCAGCCGTGGATGTGCACAATGGGTGTGTGTTTGCGCGGAGCTCGCACGAGTCGCGTTACTGCGGTTCGTAATGAATACGTCTGGAATGCCGGGTTTATTGCTGGTTGCATCACATACTCTTTTGCTACTAAAACGCAGCTTCGGGGGATCTGTTACCAACACGCTGAAGGCAGCTAACGGTTCCGCCGTATACTTAATGCTCCGTATACCAACTCGTGCCGCAGATAGCCGCTTGCCCGCTCGGGCGCATCCTAGTCCCTGCGATGAAGGTCACAACCGGCTGCCGCACAATGTGCTTCACTAAATATGCTGATTTCCCTTTGGCTGCGAATCCGGATCTCATCTAACGGCTTCTTGCTTCTGAGGATGATGATGATTGCTTCTGAGAGTCCCTGTCGGACGTGTCCTTTATTTGCTCCCAAACTATGTCCGTGGGCTAGCAGGGCTTTGGACGGTTGGCGAGCGCACAGACGCGTGTGCAAGAAACAAGCGCAGCGCTCCTCACCGCTATGCAGAGGGGAACGTGGCCGTTTCCAGCAGGTGTGCGTCTCAAGGAATTCCAAACATGCCTCGGGAAATATATTCTTCCCGATGGATCCGTCTGCAGACGCTGCGCCCGCACCATCCCAGAAAGCCGCGCAGGATCGTATTATTCCTGGCAGCGAGCGGCAGCATCCCGTACGCTGCATTTTACTCACCGCCTGCCAGCTTAATGGCAACACTTCAAACTAATATCGGCAAATGCACAGTAACGACTCCGGCATCTGTAGCTTGTGAAGGTCACGGTCTCCTCTAGCAGCTAAAGAGTTAACGGGTCAGGAAGGCTGCCGTTACCCCAGACGCCTCTCCTGTTATTGTTCAATTGATGCTGATTCATTCTTTACGAAGAGAACGTTTGCCAACTTCGCGTGTCGATATTATTGTATGAGTGTGCGCGCGGGGCTGCGGCGACTGTTTGATGTGTGCGCGTGGTGGGGCTGCGCGCTGTTTGGTATGTTGACGCGTGTGGGGCTGCGGCGCTGTTGTGTGTGCGCGGTGTGGGGCATGGAACGGCGTCTGTTTGGTGTGTGCGCGTGCGGGGCTCGGCGGCGCTGTGTGTGTGCGAGGCTGCGGCGCTGTGTGTGCGCGCGTGCGGGGCTGCGGCGCTGTGTGTGCGCATGCGGGGGTTTTGGCTGCGGGGTGTGCGACTGAGGAGCTTTAATGCTCCTGTAGATGTTTCTTTTGGGCTTTATGGCAGCAGTATATCCCAGTAAATGCCGGCCGGTACCTGTTGATGTGGCGATGGTGGCTGGTTGTGGGGAAGCCGCGTCCGGGTGGTATCTGGGCTGTAGACAGCCGCGCGTGGTGCGGTGTAACGCTCTGCGGGGAGTAGCGGTGTTAGCGCGCAGGCGGAGGACTGTCTGGCGAGGGTAAATGGCCGGCCGCGATGATTAGCATCTGAAACGACACGGTGGCCCAGCAGGACACGGCGACTCCTGCATCTCCCGGACTTAGCACTTCTTTAGCCGAGGTCTGGCCGCTCTCTGCATAATGCGTTGAAAAGGGCAGAAACCAGCCAGATAGAACTTGCGGATTTCTTTTGTTGAATTCGCGGGAATTGCAGACAGAGAGAGAAAAAAAAGAAAGCATCGGTCACAAAGAATGGAGGGGAAAAGGTGGTTTTGGTGAATGAGGAGGATCCGTGCGAGTGGCTGTGACTCTGAGTGGGTTTTTATTGTGCCAGTGAGAGAAGCCGCATTCCCTCTCTAGAAAGGATCGGTGGACAGTTGGACAAAGTTCTTTTGTGCCAGGAGGATCGGGGTTAAAGCCGTCTGCTAGACCTCGGCGTGAAATCCTTTAATAAACCCTTTAATGCTAATTGTGGCTGAAATAAGCAGATTATACCAAAATATGTTTGCGCGTTCGTTAGGCAGAACCGTTTAATATCTGTACAGAAAAGGCTTAGTTAATTTGGTGGGACTGCAGTCCTAGTGGTTTCACGACTATTAATGTATAATTTTTAAGCAGTCGCTATCTTTTGTCAGCATTTGATTTGAAAATGTTGAACATGACGTTTCCATGGTTTACCGTGAGGGTGCTAGATAAGTGGAGCAGCCCCCCAGCAGGGGTGGTAGAGGCTTACACAGTGAGGGAGTTTAACCATGCTCGGGACAGGCACATAGCTGTCGTGAATCTAAGACAAGGGCTGATTAGCGTTTTGAGTCTTTAGAGCGGAAATAACGGGTCGAACGCTTTTTATCTGCCGGCAGAGTCTGTTTCTGTGTTTTTGTTCAAGCTTAAAGTTCTAGCAAAATCTGTTAAGCAGACAGCCGGAATTCTGCTACATGTTACAGCCATGGGGCGGCCAACTGCAGCTCCCCATCTGTCCTGCACTACAAGTCCCACCACTCTCAGCCATTATCCTGACGTCGCTGAGCCAATGGCTGGCTGAGCTTTACATGATTTACTGAGAATTTTCTTTTTCGCTCTGTTATTTTGGTCATTGATTAAGAATCGGGAGAGCGCATGTTCCGACATCATAAAGGAGCCGCGCTGGGAAGGATGCTGCTGCTGCTTGAAGGCCGCTCGGTTCGGTCTTCTCATGCGCGGTTGGGTGCTGTGAAGTGAGCAGCGAGGTATCCGTGCTGCGGGGAGAGACGGCTGGGCGAGATGCGTCGTATGTTTCTGTAAGCCGTGCTCTGCGCATGTAGCTGAGTTGACCTCTTCTGCCTCTGAGGGAAGCGGCTGGATCGCGCTCCGGGGAGAGTGAAGCCAAGTGGCTGTTGGCTCGGCCGTCGTCTTTCCCTGCATGCTCTTTGCTGTGTCTGCTGATGGCGTTTGCCTTCTGATGGTTCATAGTGATTGGAGCGTCTGTAGCCGCCGGCTTACAAAGGGGCACTCAACACGGCGAGGGGGGCTCGGTCCGATAACCTGTAGAATAATGCTTTTCAGAGGCATCGTATATCTTGTGGCCCGTGGCAGAGGGCAGTAGCCAAAACTGCTGCCACTTCCTGTGGTGGCATCTCCAATTATGGCCATTGTGTCCCCAAAAAACCCCAGAATATTAAAATTAAGTATAACTGTCACAGTTGGGCGCCATTTATGTTGGACTTCATACAGTTAATGCAGCCAGAAATATCACCAGAATCTGCAAACTTTTTTTTTTTTGTCTTTTTGCTTGAACTGCAAGAATATATGTTGTGGTTCATCGCGTAGCAAAGAGCGAAGCGGATGTGATATAGCGGTCTGGCCTGGATCTTCTAGTTAAGCTGATTTTGAATATTATTAGTAATATTTATTATTTATTATTAGTATTACAGGCTCTGTAAATATAAAGATCACCGATGTATGTGATTGGTGTTTATAGAAATCTTTTGGCTGCCGATGACGGATACGTTTGTTTCTCGTTGGGTGTGCGGTTATGTGGCACATTGTTTCACTTTGTTACTCGGTCCCTTGATGATTTCATCGCCTTTTACCTCGTTCAGGCTCGTTAGTGATGTCATCATACACTGTTTACAAAATAAATCCCGCTGCGAGTTGGGTGTCTCGGTGTTGGCACCGGGCAGTAAGGCTTTCCGTTTAATATAATGTGGAATATTGATTTTATTTATCCTGTGATTAAACCATTTTTTTTTTCTTTCTTACTTTAGCAATAAACAATAATAGCCGTGCTGGAGGGGGGGGTGTAAATAACAGGCTGGGGGGTGTAAATAACAGGCTGCGGGATGTCGTTTGCCTCTGTAAGCCTCTTCCCTGCACGCCATGTAGGTTTGCAGGACGCCTAATAGTTATTTAAATAACGGGTGTGAGCAAGAAATCGACGGTGAAAACTACGTAAGAGTAAAAGTATGCGCTGTAAGGGTTAAAATACAGTCTAGAAAGTCTACTAAAAGTCTACTGGAGCTCTACCTTCCGTACGCTTTTGCCCCGGTGACTGCTGTTTGCCCTCGCTAATGACCCGATGAATAAGCCGTGTACCCCCAGTGGTCACTTTCACGCCTGCCGTTCGGCGGCTGTTGACACGGACGGCGCTGTACATTTATCACGCATTTCACACGTTACCCCCTCCCCCCGGACGCTCTACGAATGTTACCCGCTCTCTCGTTCAGCGTGCGTTGAGTGGTTAGAGCCCGCTGACTTCTTATGGCGCTTGTTGGAAGCTCGCGCCGTTGCTTTTGCTCGGATGGCGGCGTCCCCAAGGAGCGCATCTCCCGGTAACATTCATTTACTCGCTGACTGCTTTTCGGCTCATGTTTTTATTTTTTTGTTTGTCGGCACGGACAGCTGGCAGTGAAATAAGATCTGATCCCTGCCACACGGCAAAAAAAAAAACCGAGCTAGTGTCTCTGGTGCAGGTTTTTCACAAATGATGTATGTTGGCGCGCGTGTATGTGAGCGCGCGTGTAGGTTAGTGTACGTGAGCGTGAGCGTGTGTGTTTATATATAAACGGTTGGAGTGTACGTTCCTGCATACATATTTCTTTGTGTCCGGTGATACTGGTACATGCTGGAATTGCCAGTCGATGATAACATTAGAAGCGGTGGAATTGGCCATCACTCGTTCTCGACAACCCGGTCAACCGCACTTCTTAAAATCTTAATGCTGGCGCCTCGGGTTTTTTTGTAGATGGACGTCTGAATTCTTTCTCCCAAGAACCTCCCGTTGGTTTCTCGATTCCGTGTACGTTGTGAACCTTTTAATCGGGGTAGGGGATGACAAAATTGGTTTAGAAATCAGAAGCTGGGCCGACACATTCAGTCAACAGACCGTGACGTCAACAGCCTGCGCGATAAAGCGCTCCAGACGTCGGATCCCCCGCGGCTTTTCCCATTCTAATGTAACGGTACATCTTAGTACCAAGTGCTGAGTACATTGTTGGCGCTGTATAAATAAGAGAATTCATGAACCCGCTGCCAAGCTGAACATGTCAACCACCGTTAACGGCGCGGTGCTTATTTATTTGTGTTAACGGGGCGTCCCCCGGGAGAAGTGTTTCGCTGGTTGCGTGTAGCGTGTTGATTCGCCGCGTGTGTCTCTACATGCCGCAGCAGCGTGTTACCAAGTACCGGGGTCTACGGCATGCGCGGGTACCGACGTCCTTCGTTGTAAATCTGTCGTTATCTGTGTGAACCACATTGGATTCCGTTGTACAGAGATACGGAATAGGATGGCGCTATATCAAAGAATTGCTTTCCGAGTTCTCTCTGTGTCCAAAGGCTTCTGATTCTATCCGCTCTCCAAATTCTAAGATGCGTCTTTAATTTTTTCTCGTGGGTTGGCTCAATCGATGTTT
Organism: Spea multiplicata; assembly: GCA_009364415.1. Taxonomy (NCBI): domain Eukaryota; kingdom Metazoa; phylum Chordata; class Amphibia; order Anura; family Pelobatidae; genus Spea; species Spea multiplicata. Next base: position 90,216 of record VKOC01001397.1, on the reverse strand, counting down.
TATTCTGAGCTTGTAATTTATAGGCCGAGTTTAGAAAGTGGTGATTGCTATCTTCCCAGAAGTAACCAAAATACCGCAAAATGACCCCGGCTTTCTTTTGGGATATAAATGCGCGTTCGTGACTTGAGCCGCGGGCTGCGGCTTCTCTCTCTCTCTGTTATAATGCCGTCCGTGGAGCTGGGGATGTGTAATAAAAACGTATTCCTCGGTCTCGTGTTACGCTCGCTCGCTGCATCCTGTTGCTATGGATATTTGGGAAACGGGTTATTCTGTAGCCTTTCAAGCCATAAGTTAGCTGTAGAAAAGATGCGGCGACCCTTTACTCTCCAGCCTCCGTCGGTATCGCTGATGGGAAGCAATAACCTCAACGAGCTACCGGATGGCGCCCCTTTTATTAAATAAAGTTGTTGTTTTAAAGGGTTACTCCGGGGGTCTCGGGGAGCACGTGTGTATCTTTCAGCGTCTCTCCCATAGAACGACGTTAAACCCGCTGAAAGGCATCATAACCTTGGAGACATACTGCAAAGTAATTAAAATAATTTTCATTGAAAAGAGCAGGATATTTGGCAAAAATAAGCAGAATCACGGTGCTGTGTGTTCAAGTAAACACAAAATGCCCCAAGCCGTCGGCTCGAGCCAAGTGCCTGCGACCGGCCCGCTTTAGTGTGTTGGCGAGTTACCCGGGCCGTTCCCGGGGGAGACGGGGATGATTAGTTTAATCTGCGAAGGCAAATATTTCACGGCGGGATCTGTTTGCGGAGCTGCAGCTTGCCTGCGGCTGCGTTTGGTACCTGAAGCATCTCGGCAGGTGAATAAAGCGAGAGGAGTCCTCAGGCCGCCGGGGCCGTTTGTGAAATATGTAAATGGCCGCTCTTTGGGTACTTTGAAGGCTGCAGCTCGGGCGGGAATTCTTCCTCGCAATCTCGCGGCGTCCTTGGCATGGGAATTAATCCGAGTGATTGTGAAAGTGGCGCGGCGGCAGATAAACGTCTGGGAAACGGCAGCTGTTTTGTGCAAATATTCCACTCTTCACGGTCGCTCCCGCGAAGCCCCCCCCGGGACCCACCTTCAGCTATTGGTTTAGTAGTTTCAGCAATGTTTGAATGAACTTCTGGTTCTTCTTAATGAATGTAAAGAATAATTATTATTGTAAAACGTTCGGGAATCTCCCCTGGTAACCCGGAATCCTCATGAACATTAAATTCTTATTATTATTGTTTAACATGGCGCCATCGTATTCCACAGTGCTGTACAGTGGGATAAAAAGGCAAGAAGCAAGTGTAAATATGTCACGAAGAAGCTGCAGCTCCAGAGCTGAAGTACAACACTCCCTCCTGGTACCAATAAAGTGTCAGAAAGGAGATGTTTGGCTGGACGGAGATCCAGACCCTTCGAGGGGAGGATTCTGCAGAAGGGACCACACAAAAAACTAGAAAGTGACCACTCGCCTGTCATATGCGTTACAACTCATATAATGACTGGAGTGTCTCTTTAATTATCCTTAGGGATGTAATTTATACAAATATTGTGTGTTTTCTTTTTGTATTTTTACCTTTCTTACAGCGTGGATGTTTTAGATGTCAGGAAAGATTAATTCCTCCGCTGCTGCGAACCTCCGACACCATTTATCAGAGGGATATAAAATTCCTAGGCTGATGAATTATCAATCATTAGCGTAGCTTCATATAGAGAGTCTCAGACGTCTGCATCATGCATACAATATCAATCCACACCTTATTTACCCTGACCAAGGAATGAGAGAGAGATGATGGTGGCGTTATGGAGAGGTTATGGAAGTCTGCTGTATGCATACAGACTATGATCCCTTAAGGTTTTCATGCGCAGCCAATTCCTACGTTCTACCTCTTTTAGACGTTGTCAGACTACACATGTTGCGCGTAACTCATTGACTTACAGGGGAAATTTCCCAAAGAGTTTGCACAGGAGAGCAGTTCTAATACGGAAGGAATATTAGTAGTGATGTCACCAGGTGTGATGGGTTTAGGCTTTTAAGGGTGTATGGTGTAAAGGGGATGGTATACATTTATAAATACTGCTACCCAAAGGGAAAATGGTGACTGGGCCCATCTAAATAAGATTAATTTGTGTAATGGATCAGAAATGTCCTTGCAGGCTTGGATAACAGGAGATAAGCGAAGGTCAGACTGGGTGGGACGGCAGCCTTTATCTGTAGTCTGATTCCATCAGTGGTCAAGGGAGTAGCCACCTTGGGGCTATATAGATTTGCATATAGTGCTGCCACTCCTATGGAATGTGTAACTGTCATTAAAAGGAGGTGGCCGGCCGCTGATAAGGCTGATCACGACTCCCTTTAGCTGCTGTTTAACCATTAGAAGCACAGAGATTCTTTTTGCCCTAATAAGCTGGTGAGTGGGTTGCGTGTTACACATTTCTCATGCACCAATTCATACCTGATCAGCCTTATACCAGGTAGTCCCAGCCTTACCCTCATTTTACCCTCATTCATGACCAGGAAAGCATGTTTTCTTAACCCCCCCTAATTTGTAGTTTGTTTAAGAAACACTCCTGGTAAACTCACCCCCGACAGCCTCCCGATGTCATATGTTTGGTGAATGCTTGCGTGTATTCCCAGTGCCTTGCGGGGGTAGATGGGGACACAGGAGAAGACTCCAGCAGAGTGTCAAATCTAGGCTCCCCACGTGCATCTCTTCCATTGCACACGTCTGCTTGCATATATTTATATATTTAATGCAATACTCTGCAGTCATGTCCTGCCTTGGGACAATCTTTGGGCGTCACATTGATAAATGAAATGTTATGCATCAGTATAATTGCCCTTTGTTAAAAGCAGCTCCTAATTTTAACAGAGGGCTGAAGAGGAATTGTGAATATCCATGCACACAGGAATCTGCCCGGCACACTGTATATCCATAAGGACAGCGGACATACATTCTTTACCACTTAAAATAGAGACAGACATCGGTGGCTTTTCTTGTACCTTCTTTGACAATTTCAAGCTGTTGCGTGATATAGCTCTGCAGTGATAGATCGGGCATCATTGGTAATTCTTGAATGGCATGCAACATACTCACTGATGGTTTATCATTAGTTAGGGATGACTCAAAAATATAAAGATAAATCACAATATTTTTGCATTCTAAGGGAGAGTATCTGGATGTTTGACACTTTTTAATGGGCTAACCTATTCATAGAGTAAGATGGAGTCCCCTCCGGCATGCTGACTGTTATTGGTTCTCGTAATATTTATTGGGCAGAAAATGGAGCTAAAACCGCAACTTTCCTTTTAGCGAATAAACCCCAGTGTCTGAATCCTGCTGATACTTTAAGCCGGTATGCCAGGCACGCCATATCTAACTTGCTTCTGGAGCGCTACACCTGGCTTTTTAAAGATAAATTTGATACATTTTTCGGAAGTGTGCGGTGCTTCAAAAGCTGTGTGATGTCACTGTTTGCCCGGAAGATATACAGGATTTTCTACAGTCGCTCCTTTTGATGTGGACCATTTGCGAGTGATATGTGTTGACGTACCGCATGCCGTCCAAGTAAATTACTCGACAAATACCTAAACCGGCATCTCTACGCAGTCATCTGCATTTTGCTTCCAAATTTGTAACTCGGTTGAGATTTTTATCTTGATGCAGAACACAAATTTTTCGGAACGGGATGCGTTGAGTACTGGATGATGGTCCCCCCTGTTTTGTGTGGTAGATCGTGTTTTGGCTTTTGAAATATTCTAAGGGTTTACCGAAGGCCGGGATGGGTTACACATGTGAAGAGCCATACACCAAAAACCATGGGGGTGGTTGCTATGGTAATAAGAGTAGCTATAAACCCACATCAGAACTCCTGATGATAAAGAAACCCTCATGTTTTCAGGAGCACATAGTGTAACTGCTATGTGATACATCTTATAATGTGTTGTGTATATAATGTTAAACCGGCTTGGAATAGGCATAAAGCTGAATCTAAGACGAGATCTGATTATGGAGTCTTTACATCCGGAAGAAATGACAGACTAGATGGGGCCCAGCGGCTCTTATCTGCCCTCATATTTGGTGTGTATAGCAGTTAAGCGATAAGACCTTCTGTACTGTACAGGCCATAGAGAGAATCATCCTCCTGGAATGCTGCATAAAGAAATTTTCAAATTCTTCATAAGATCCTACTAGATGATTGAGGCAGTGGGGTATTCTTTCCTGGGTCCTCTGCACGCGACATGGAGCAACTCATGTTATTGGACGGTCAGGCTCCTTGTAGAGCCACACTACAGGGAGCCCTTTAATAGGGACATCTCAGATCTCCCCGGTCATCCTTATAGCTCCGCAGAACTCTGTGCCGAGTCCCAACAGTCCTCCGTAGGCTCCTTTTGGCTGGCGCAGCCTTAAAAAGCGGAGTGCCTGAATATGACATCCTAGCCCATGCAGTAAGGATGGCGCGGGGAGCAACTGGTGGCATTACTCTGGCGTAAGCCTGGGATGGCACCGAAGGTAAATATGCCACTGAGGCGGATAATGAGACGGTCAGTGATCGCTGCCTCTTTCAACCAAACCGTTCTCGTGCCAGTCATCCAGAGGAGATCGAAACTATAAATTAAATGCAACATTGTGTTAAGAAGCAGCAACAAAATCTTTGAAATGCGTGTCAGGCCATCTTGTCCGCATTCACAATGTATCACGTAATTATCAGCACTCGCTACTTTTAGCAAATCATTGACGATCAGCAGTCCGTGCGGGAAGCCGTTTAATTCTGCGGTCTCGCTCGGGGGTGACGGTCCCTTTCCATGGCGCAGTTTTCCTTTTAGACCATTTTCCTTTGTAACTTTTTGGCCGGTGTTTGTTTTCTTAAGTATTTACTTTGCTTCCCATTTCTTCCCGGTGAAGCCAAATGTTTCTTTTGGAAAACTAAACGCTAAACAATGCGGGGAAACGACTTTGCAGCCTCTTCACGATTTAGTTACTTTGTAACTTTCCAGAATGAAATAGTTTTACTGCCCTGTTATCTTTCACCGATATTAAAATCGTACATCCCCGCGTTGTTTTAAGTTATCATGGTTGTTGTGTTTCATGTTGAAAGGGTAAATCTGAAATCCGTCTCCAGGCAGGGAACGCTCAGCCGTGGAAAGAGTGACAATTTCCTCCCCTGCTCCGGTTACTATCAGTAACGTGTTTAAACAGGAAGGCAGACGCACCCTTTAAACAAAGCTGCTCTTTTTTTTCATTTTTTTCTCTCCTTCATTCTCCCCTAAACTGTATCTCATCCAAATGAACCACAGCGGCACGCATGCCATGGAGCTGCAGATCCGTGTTATGTTCCCGTCCGCCCCATGTTAATATATCAAGGCGCCCAAATTTAATAAAACGACACATTTGCAGTATTTATTATTATTATTCATATCAGGGAATGCTGCTATGAAAAACAGCTTTATGAAAGTAGCCATAGTTATTAACCCCAAAACGACCTGTTTTTATTATCGAATTGAGACCTCCATATTAAATTGTGACCAGTTACATCCCTAATACTCTTGCTTTATGTAAAAATCTGCATAGATTTAAAGGATATAAAAACACACATTATCTAAAAAAAAAAAAATGTTTAATAGATCTCTGCTCAGTAAGTTCTCCAGATAATCTGCTCGTTTGTGATGCTGTGCATAGCAGCGGGGAGATGGTTGTCTGTGATGTCACGCTTAGCAGCGCGTAGATATGGTTTTGTGATGTCACGCATAGCAGCGGGAGATATGGTTGTCTGTGATGTCACGCTTAGCAGCGGGGAGGTATGTTGTTTGTGATGTCACGCTTCGCAGCGGGGAGGATATTGGTTGTTCTGTGATGTCATGCTTTGCAGCGGGGAGATATGGTTGTTGTGCATGTCACGCTTTGCAGCGGGGAGATATGGTTGTTGATGTCACGCATAGCAGCGGGGAGATTCACATCAGACGATAATGAATTTAGAAATCTGCACGCTTCTATGCGTGTGGTTACACAGAACACTAAACCTCATTACAGATTCAAATTAGCAGAGCTACGGCGAAAACAGTATTTTTAATTTTAAATGGTTATTCTCCTAATGGACGCTCGTACAGACAGTAAACCAATAAGGCTCTCAATAGACGTTGGGGTTTTTCTAATGAGGCATTAAAGGTTGAGAGAATAAAATGATACGGCTTGATATTAAATGTTTCTGCTTTTTCTTGCCCTGGTTCGGTTTGTCCCTGACAGAATAGTCTGATGAAGAGCCAGACGCCGTGTCACTGAGAGCAAATCAAAGAGTCTTCGCTAATAACTAGTTGGAGAAAAATTGTTTATGTCAGCAGGCGAGACTAAGCAGCCGCTCGAGCCAGGATTTCAAAGAACTTCGGGCGCTGGGATATTATAGTCTTATCCAGATTCTGCTCCGCACTCGTAATTTACATGCATTTGGAAATATTACCCAAGACATAGGCGTGACGGTTACCCTGCGAGCGAGAAACCAGCAAGGAACGTCTCCTCTGGGCAGAAGAAAGGTGCGGCGCACTTTATCCATACTCCTGTTTAAAGGGACAGTCTAATGCCCCATACAGCCCCACCAACAAAGAGTGCGTCTTAAGGAGACAGTCTAATGCCCCATACAGCCCCACCAACAAAGAGTGCGTCTTAAGGAGACGATCTCATGATCCCGTACAGCCCACACCAACAAAGAGTGCGTCTTAAGGAGACGGTCTAATGCCCATACAGCCCCCCACCACAAAGAAGTGCGTCTTAAGGAAGTCTAATGCCCATTACAGCCCCACCATAAAAAGATGCGTCTTAGGAGACGTCTAATGCCCATACAGCCCCACCAACAAGAGTGCGTTTAAGGAGACTGTTCTAATAGCCCCATACACCCACCAACAAAGAGTGCGTCTTAAGGAGACGGTCTAATGCCCCATACAGCCCCACCAACAAAGAGTGCCTATTGAAGTACAGGTACTAATAAATACTGAGTTACCTGAAGAAGCTTGGGGGCGAGTCATGGGGCGAGAAAGTGCCCCTCCAATAAATAGAAGCGCTTTCTGCTCATTCGCAGGGGGTCTTCCTCAAACCCTGTGGAACTCCCCATGTACTTTGCTGACTGTTGGTGTTTGCGCATGGCCATAGCAGTAATGTTTAATAAAATTGTATATAAACTATATTATAAGATTGTTTGTTATATCCATTTGATGTTTAAGGTCCCACCAAAAAAAAAAGTAAAACAAAAACGGATTTGCGCGTAATTGAGGATACGGCCAGGTAATTTCTAGCTTAAGCATGAAATCCGGCTGCTTAGCTGTATTTAAAATGGAATTATTGGCACATTTAATCTATAGTCTATTTAATTAAGGGCTTTTGCTGGGCTTGTTGGGAGTTGAATGTATTTATATTTACAAGCTTTGGTAAAGTATCTGTATCCGAGTCTGTACAGGGGGGTAAAACTCCTTCCCGTCTCGATGACACCGTCATAGGCAGTGTTTTTTTGGTTTAAGGCAAGCAAATTCTGTGTCCCTATAGATAACACCAAAGAAGATTTGAGGAAAAACACGAAGAATTTTTATATGTCCCATTAAATTCTGTATTTCAGTAGTAACTTTTAAAAGCAAAACTGTTGTTTTTTCGGGGGCCACAAAGTAACGCATTGAGATACAAAACACAAACAGTATGTTAAAGACGATTGAATACATCAGTGGCCCATGCGTAGGCAACCAAAAGGCCGAGTACGACCACAAGAAAACAGGAGGATTTTTATGAATTGCATATGTAAATGTGTCACGTTTAAAGAGTTTTTCTTCTTGAATTGGTCCCGTGTTCTTAGTGCTCCAGAACATGCATGTTTAGGAATTATTAACCGCAAATGCCAACTAAATGAGATAAAAGCTGGGCGCTGGAGAACCGGAGGAATTTAGGAACAATAACAACATCGCTGGATTTCCTCTAGCGTGAATATGCCAGATAATCCCGGAAAAACCGCAAGCTAGCACTTCGTTTGTTCTGCTTTATAAACGTTAAGCCCGCTCTCTGCTGAGCTCGCTGTGTTTTGCTGGGGCTGCAAGTGCCATTCTTTCTAAAATCATACGGGGTCCGGAACACGCGTTGGGCTTCACGAGGGCAGCGCCAAATAGCGGCTCAATTAATGCGCAGACTACATGAACGGGGTCTAAGAAAAGCTATTCCGGGGGCATTCAATCCCCTTATATTAGAGTTTGGGATGTACGGTGTTACAGAACACGTTTCAGCGCCTGATTTTTTTATACCTACAGAAGCACAGAATACTTTAATATTGTTATTATTGGACATTTTTTTATAGGTATAGATGATATGTTGCGTGTAAATGTTATTAAATTGCTTTTTACAGTCCAAATTTCACATTTGCTTAAATTGCCTTTTCTGGTGTACATTTTAGGAAGGAAATAATTGCCCTTAGCTTATTGCGCATGGTAAACGCCAGCGTAGAAGGCAGACATTGCTACCATTGACATTTTCCAAGGTTTTACGGGATAGACTAATTTTTGGTTGCATGGAATAAAATGTTGCTGCTTTCGGCAAATCTTCATTTATCTACAATATCAGAACTTACATAATAACAAGAAATGGCCGTAAAGTTAAAAAGTATACGTTTCTCAGTGATATACGCGGGATCCTTAAAGAAATTTCAGGCAGGTTCCTCCAGACTGCCATATTTTGCATTGAAATTAAAATTTCTTTCCGTAAGCTCACGACCTGCCAAAGGCTTTTGGAACAAGTTGTTAATGTATTAGGAACTCCGCAGGGATGGCAAAAAGCTCTGAATCAAGCCCAGAAAAGTATTTTTTTAAATGTTTGTGTTCATTCCTACAAAGGCTTCGGGGAGAAGAGTTTCTGGCGTGTGCCAAACATTTCCCCACTAAATGCAAATTTTATTACGATTTGTAGAGGTCGTACACCGTAGCAGGATAGATCCCGTAACGTAGCCATATTTTTTATTCCTCCGACTTCTTCCTATATTCTGGATTTACTACAACCTTTCTAGTCCTGGCCGGTAATTTAATGTGATTTTTTTTTTCTTATAGCTGTTTTTTTTTCTTCTTCCAAGAAATCCTGTGTTTTACTTCTCTTTAGTAAAATTCTAATGTGGTTATTCCCCCCCCCCCAAGGGTAAACATATGTACTTAGCGTGTTATTAAGTTGTAATATTAAGCCTTGACATCCTTATGTTGTGCCCATTTTCGCATTGGATTAAGTTTTCATTGATTACATTTTCATTGGCTGTATTGTTTAATCGGATAATCGTGTTTAATATCCTATTCTGAATGTTCTATCACATGCGGAACAAGATCCAAAAGCAAGTTTCCTTTTAACTGTTAATATGCAGCTTAAGAGCGTCCTCTCGAGCCGAGGACTGGGGTGCTTTCAATGCCTAAAAAATTAATCTATGAATACATTTAGATAAATACCTGTTGGAGCCTCCATTTAACTCAGTCTAACACCTGTTTGGCAGCCATCTACTAAATAATTTAGATACATCCTAAAAGCACGTTAGATACACGGCTACGCTGCTAGGGCACAATACATCACATTATTAATTATTTATGCCGGTCCTCTTACACCTGTCTGTATAACGGGGGAGGGGGAACTGGCTCGGGAAATTGAAGTGTTTCCCACCAATTTGCCAATATATATTGCCTAATTAACCCTTTTTTTGGAGGGGCTGTCCCAATGTGGGATCCAAAGCCCCTCTCCCTCTTTCTACAACGCTCAGAATGGGTGTGAGTGTATCAAAGGATTCTCCAGCCCTAAAAGTCACCATAATGTGTATTTACAATATTTAGGGATTAAATAATGTAAATAGAATCTCATTACACTTCTAACCACAGCCGCCAAAGCAGATGTCCCTCTTTGGCCCGCTGTGATTGATGAGAAGGATGAGTTTATTAATCCAATCCAAAAATTATTCCCAATTTTGCTATCTTGTTGTTTGCCTTTATCGCTAATATGGTGATCATCTTCTAAGCCTGCGATGAAAATAAAATATATCTGAGAAAGTTCTCGCAAGTTCAAAAAGAAGCAATAAACCAGTTTGCAAATTAGCAGCTTTGATGAAAATTGCTTGGAAGAGAACTCTGATATTTCTGTTTTAATTGGGTCTATTTGTGGATCAGAAAAAAAGGTTCTCGTTAAAGAACATAATTTACCAATAATTTTGAATGTACCATAAAAGATTTGTACAAACACGCTGTTTGCGAATGTGCCCGTTTACCTCTGGGCGAAAAGGAGGTAACAAAGAAGATGTGACCTCCTAAGGTCTTCATGCCTATACCTAAGAACCCCTGGGGAAGCTAGGCCATAAGCCTACCTCTGGATGGGATGGGGCTGGCCATGCTGAATGGCAACGATAATACCTAGAGCTGGTCTTATCTTCCATAACCTGGAAATCAAAGCCTGTGTTGGACCTACTCCCTGAGTTTAGTGACTGCTCTCAGGCATGCGTGACTTGTGTTAGAATGAATTTCTTTGTCTGATAATGTCCATACTATTAATCATTTTCACCTTCCGTTAATCAATGCCATCTTAAAATCCTAAATGTTAACTTTCCTGATGCCCTTGACTGGTTGTGTCTGAGACCTGCCGTTCACTTCTGTAGAAGGTCTGCAAAAAAGTAAACATAAATAAAGGTCTCCAGTCCTCCAAAACCATTGCTAGCGGCATAGTTTTCGTATGCGATCGTTATAATTCCTTGAAGCAAACAATCAAATGTTGAGGTCGTGTCTCAGGGGTTCTGTCGACTAATGCAGGTGGGAAACACAGGGCAAAGATGTAACATAAATATGTACATAGTGGTTTGTAGGCATGGAGTAACTCCCAGAAAGTACCATGTGATGATAAAGTTGTTTTTCGACCCAGGTCACTATAGAAAGTTCTGTCTGATTTCCTATTAGACAGCTTCTCACCATCGCCGATGCTTGAAGTAGGGCAACTCATCGTTATTAATGGTCAAACCCCTGTAAGGAGGGCTCCATAGAGTAACACAAAAGCTAGAGAGCTTCTCTTTTTATTTGTGATGATAGGGCTGGATATCCACTATACTGCCATGCAGGGCTGGAATACAATGCGACAACAGATCAGACCCATCCGGCCCGTCTAATCGGCCCATTTCTCCTGTTATAAAGACTCGACCTATCAGACTCGACTCGATCAGTCGTTGGTCTCGACTTTATATTCAGGAGCCGGATGTCTATCCCAAGCATGTTTATACCCCCTCACAGACTTTGTAAAGTTTATAAATGCATTTTCCCGCAGTGTTTATCGTATAGACGGTTATTCATTAATTTAGACTTCCAGTAAACACCTCTGCATCTATTCGTCATCCGTTTAAATTACGCTTCTAATTTCTAATATCTCCAGTTTAGCAGCAGTGTCACATTTATTATTCCCAGGTGAATACCGACAAACGACTTCCCACCATCAGAGAACTTTCCTTCATCAGATTAAAATGTTTGTGACAAGCGTCCCTTAAGACACAGACTCTGAAAATACAGCATATTCTTTTTTTAAACGCTTTATTGAATTTCACCTTCAATGTAGAAGATACATTTGGCACCAGTTTGAATAAAGACATCAGGGGGGCAAAAGGATACGTTGTCTGTGTGAACGGAGCAAAAACAATTAAGGGACATGTTTAGCCTCCCCGAGGTAACTGAAAGGTGTTCCGCAGCTGACTGTACAGATAACAAAGGCTCATTCATCCTCATGATTCTGAAAAGAATGTTTGTAGACAGCCGATGCAAGAATGATGTGTATTTACTACAAGGTGGGATTCTAGAGTGGTGAAAGGACACGCTTGATCTCATTTGAGAACTGATCAGGATCAATTAATCTAAATAAAAAATATTTTAACAATTGACTATGTTCCAGCAACAATTTTTGGCCCAATTTTAGATTTACAGACTTTTCTGGATGTGTATAATACTGCATGGATAAGCAAAATCGAGAACCATGCAAAAGCATGACCAGCTGCCCTGTGCGTACCCAAGTGGCTAGAACTACTTATTGTGCTAAACGGAGACTGGGGGCCAAAAGGCCAATAACACAACCTCTAAAGTTTTCAGAGTCAATGGCCGTGCACATTTTGTATGTGGTTGCTGCCGTTCCGCATGTTAATACCCAGAAGAGAACGGCATGAAGCTATAACCCTGAAGGTTGACGGGGTAATCAGGGTATCTCTGGCCATTTATTATATGCCTCCTTATGCTTTTGATGTCAGAAGTGTTTAATGTGTTGTTGGGGCTGTTCTGGAGTTTATTAATGTGTATTTGCTGGTTACTGCTCCAGACATTGCTCTACACTTTGTTGCGTTACAAGTTGCCGGATTAGTTTGCCCTACTGGATACAGCGTGTTGGCTGAAGATCAGGTTCATTCATTCGTTATACTGTATGGTTTATCCTCGTTCTCTTGGCTTGTCTGTCTGTTTCGGTGTAAAATTCCTTATTTCATGGTTTCTTCGCATAGGAGTGTAATGTAAACACGACTGATAAGTGGGGTCCTGGGTAAACAACCACAATTTGCTGTTAAAACAAGAAACACAAACGTTCCATCCAGGTACTGCGATGCAAAACGTATCGTATTGATGTGATTTTTTTTATAGGATCAGAATGTCGCTTCACTAGTTTAATGTGTATGATGTCCGAGAGCTACCTTTTTTGTGATGTCGGCCCTCCTCCCCTTCAAATTCATAGAAGTATCCTACTGAATTACCCCATATTGTCCCTTGAATCTGGAGCATCCGCTGGTATAAATCACCCGTCGGCACTTCGTACATCACGGCAGCAAACGGCCCCATAAACCTCAGCCTCCCGTTCCGAGGACTTCCTGATATTTCAGCGATGGGCCTCAGCGTTCCGTGAAATGGAGAAGCAAAGCAATTTCCGGCAGCAGCAGCGGATCGCTTTCATTATCGGTGATTTCAGTCGAATAAACCCAATTATAGGTGGGATATATAAGAAGATTACATTGAAGTTGCTACCTTGTACGTTCCGTGTACACACATCTCCCAAAGGTCAGCCGTTCCTCATCTCTCCCTCCGATTACTGACTTCCTTCTAGAAATTGTCTTAACCCGTCACCTGCCAGATGAAACCCACAGCCCGAGATACGCAATGTGCCGATCGGCGGGAGAAATGATTGCTTTATACAGTAACCGGAGCTGAACTATAGCCCTAAATGGTTACAGCAGCGTTCCTAAAGGACCCCCAAGGGTGCAGATATTTTGGATGTGTTCCCATTTGATCCAGAAAATGGATCTGATGGAGTGACCGCCTTAGAGGTGAGAAGATGGGGGCCTCTTCTACAGGTATGATACAGGATCAGGTGCCTCCACAGGTTGCGTTCCAGCTGTTGAGTGATGGCTCCTATCATCTTCAGCCACCCAAAGACAAGTTCAGGTTTGCTGTGGCAGATAAGATGCCCCTTGTTAGAACCATTTCTGGCAGTTAAATATTTTTTAAATATAAAACATCAGGTTTTTGAAGGCTCATGTACAGTGAAAATGTATGTCCAGGTGCTACGGGTAATGATAAAGATTACCCCAGCCCTGGGCAGCATGTAATCCTAAAGGATACCATAAAATAATCGGGTTGTGTGGACTGCACTATGTCAACTAAAATAATTATTTCATAAAATAGACTAATACTGCGAACATAAGCAACGCTTTATCTTTTTCTTCTGATCACCCATGCATTTGCGTCCCTCATCACGCCGTCATTAAACCTGTTGCTGGACACGGGTTGTCTTTCCTGCCGGAACAGGTCATCGTGGCAATCTAGGCGCCTGCCTAAGGCTTGGGGGGCTTTATATATAAACTACCTGGTGTGTAAAGTGATTGGGGGGGGCACACATTGGTACCTTGTCTAGGAACCCGTGAAGCGTTAATAGGCATCTCTGCTTGTGCCGGCTGGCGTTAATCTGAATCCATGCTAAGCCTCAGCAGTCTGCTTGACAGCTAAAGTAGACTGACGGCGTTCATGGGAGGACAGGAACTCAAAATGACTGATTAGAAGTCCTTCGTCCCCATTTCTGCTGCTCTCTGGAATTCTGAGGCTGCCAGCGTAACATATGTTCGTTTTTTGTTAATGTCTTTATGTTCCTATATTCTATATAGAGCCTTCTAAACCTTATGGCAGCTCGGTTTCCAGTATTTACTGTCTCCCAGGTTAATTTGGGGTACTCTTACACCTCTATAATTTTACCCTCTTTTCTCTGCCCCTCTCCTTACTGTCCTATATTCTCTACCCCTCTCTGTACATTTTGCCTCTTTCCGCCTCCCCCTTCTTTCAAGACCTCTTTTATCCATTCCCACCACCTCTTTACCTTCTCTCACCCCGTCTCTCCTGTGATTTCTTCTTCCGCCCTCCCTTGCTCTCTCTGAACTCCGTGCTGGAAATGATTCTGCCTTTCTCTATTCCAAGGCTTTTTAAAATTAATTTTCTTTTTACATCCGCTCGGAACGTTTCTCGTCGCGTTTCCTTTTTCTCTGTTTTGAAAGGTGCGGTGAATGCGTCTGATTGGCTCATTGTGAGCAAGGATTGGTTTCCTGTGAAAGATTTCAGAAAGTAATTTGCTTTAATGCTTCCGAGAGCCGCGCAGGCTGGGGAGGATTAATGCGAGTTCACCTGGCTCTAATGCGGATTGGAATTGTCTTATTCACAGCTGGCAGGTGTGTGACGCGAGCCCGCGTCTGACTGCTTACGTTGCGCAAGATCCTTTTTCCAAGTGAACGATGTTAATTAGCTACTGGATATATATGTTGTTTTGCTGCTGGTTGATGAGTCTAGCATCCTAGGCAATGGCTTTAATATGCTTCCAGTACCTCCCTTTTAGGGGAAGCTGTAGCTCCAGAGCTGCAGATCAGCATCTCCTCTGTGATCTGCCGCTCACATCACTAGCGCCAAGTCTATAGTGTGGCAAATGCTCAGCGGAAACACGTCTCCTGGGTGGCAAATAGCTGGGGGGTATTGGGGAAAGAGGGAGGTGCGCGTATGGGGGGATTCTGCCAAAACCATCCCTGTATCTGCAAAAGGGACCATGCATCTGCACTAGGTTCTCGTGTGTATTAATGCGCCTATCCTTGAGTGTCCTTTTAAATCAAGTGTCATTGGAGACAAACATATATATATATATATTATAATATAAAATCCGCTCAGAGGATATCTTGAAGAAGCGGCGGTACTTCCTTGGGATTTAACCAGAGCTTTTCATTAGGAGGAAGAAGAAAAAAAAAAGCCGAGAAGAGGCAGGCAGTTATCTCCCGGTAATTATCTACAATTTCCATAGCGGTTCATCTGCAGCGTCTTCATTCTGCATTTTTTATCATTTGTAATTTTCTCTGTAATGTATTCCGGAGCCTCTTTTCCCTGAGCTTTTGACCTTGCAGTAATCATCAAGGCTTTTTTTTTTGTCAGGGAGGCTCTGCTGCGTTCATTTTACTTTTATCGGCTACTGAAAGAGGTTAAGACGACACTTCATGTTTAATCAGAATGGAAGCAGCTATTCCGCCCCACCTCCTGCGCAGACTGCCTCCTGAGAGAAGCCTCCGCGTGTCGGCAAACGGATCACAATGCGAGTCGCCCCGCTTCAGCTCGATACGCGCAAGAGCGTCTCATAGGGACACTTATATTGCTTGTTTGCATGCAGGACGCTCTCCGTATACAATGTACTGGAGGGAGATCGCGTTAAAGGAGGAGAAATGTTTGAGCGACAAGTCAGAATCTAAAACTAGAGGGTCAAAGACTTGGATGTAGTGTACAAAGTTTTACTTTACTGAGAGAGTGGTAGATAAGTGGAACAACCTTCCATCAGAGATGGTAGCGGTTGCATGGGGATAGGCATCCTGAATCTAAGCCAAGACCAAGGACCGAATAGGACTCAAGCTTTTCTCTTGGTTGAACGTTTGGGGCCGAATGGCTGCTGTTTGCTGTCTCGTTCTATGTTTCTGTGTTGACACGGTCATTAGCCCACATTGACAGACAAGGTGAATCACGCCATTAGCCACGCTCCGTGACCCTCCGAATACGGACTCCAGAGGTTTATAGCCGTTTCCCTGTCTCCTGTATAAAATACGAAGGGATCTGTGTTTTGTTTATTGCCTCTGGAGGGGGGGGGTGAGAAGGTTTGAGGCTGAACTTTCCATTGTAAATATTTGAATATATTTTCAAAGATTTGCATTCGAGCTTCTCGCAGCATCCTTTATCAGAAATGTCATTTGTGTGAATCCGTGACAAATTCCCAAATAAGCGCGGAACGCGGGATAATGAATTTCTGACCTCTCCTGCCCCACAGCTGCGGATTTCATTTTCAGCCATCAAATATAAACTATTCTCGGTCCGCATTCTCCGCCGCACCTTTTTAGAAGCGCACAAAAATGAGGGTGATTGGAAATGTTTATTCTTTCAGATTGCGGCACGCATGCATTTAGATTTGTGTTTCTGCAGATGCAACATCCGTTCGCGCAGCGGCTTAATCGGTTTTTATCCTGAAATCCAACTGTAGCAGAAAGGCAGTATAATAAATAAATAAATCGATACAAAAACATATATTTCTCAATCCACTTTAAGGCTTTTTTACAGGGACCGAGAGAAATAATATATTCATCTAAAAATAGCAATCATGTAAAAAAAAAAAAAGTGAAAACTGTGAAAACTGACACAACTTTTAACATTTCAATACGTACTGAGCATTTTTATTCTGCAGACCTGGTGGCGGCCATTATTGTCAGTCATGTGATATTCCGTGTTACTTTCCTGGCTCAAACACCACACTGAGCTGTTTCTTTATGGCAATGCTAATGAAGTCCGCTCCATAGACTTCTATTAGTCAGAGTGTCCGTCTTGGCTGATTAAGACATTCATTCTAACTTATTATTTTTTATTTTATATAGCACTAACAATACACAGTGCTGTGTACAGTAAATACATTCAAAGGCAATAACAAGACTAGGATTAGGTGATTTAACGCTTGGCTAATCTTGCATTACATTTTATTTACAGAGCGCATTTAGATTCTATAGCTCTGATACAAAAAGGGAGAATAACATTAAAATTGACAATAACATGAACAGACGGTAGGACCTACCGGGGCATCGTGGTCAAAAACATTCCAGAAGCTTGTCAACCATGACACGGACGCTGAATGTTTCGCTTTGGGTGATTTATCGTAAAATGGATTATGCCGAAAAGTGCGGAGCGTGGAGACTGAGATTGGGTCTGAGGCTCTTCACGTTATGGCCGAACACGGAGTCTTCCTCAGATCGCGGTCGTCTCTGACATTGAATACAACACCTTATGTTTTGCTGAACATGTCCGCTCTTCTCTTCCAAAGATGACATTTCTATTAATACTATTCTTTGCTCGTTCTATATTTCTATATTTGGGTTTGTAACACATTTAAGCTCTTCATGTACATAAAGCTGCCTCACAGGATTTTAACTGCAGTGCTGCTTATTGTACAGATAAATGGGGTTTTTTATTTTATTTTTTTCCCTTTTCATTCCCCACACACAGTTCTGTCTATCAGTAGGTTTGATATCTAAATCAATCACCATCCTTGCTTCCGATGCTAAAGTAAAACACTTTTTTTTTTAATACTGCTTTTTAACTGAATAAAAAAATGCAGGAAATTAATACTCACCTCCGATACATAGAAAATATGGAAATGGGGCTCCTGGCTTGGCCTCATTCTGTAATGGCGTATCCGGTGCGATTGCGAGTCCGTCCATGCATGCTGGAAGACTCTCTCTTTCTAGGAATTGGTGAATTTCCCTTGAATGTGGCGTTATTCTGTTTGCTTTGGGACTGTCTATTTAGCACAGTTTCCCGCTTTTGCTTTTCGAATCTTTAACCCACATGTTGATGGCAACTATAGGAACATGTTTCAAAACTAACCTTTTCATGCTACAGAAGCCCTACTACAGCCCTTGGGGTTCTCTTCCTTCTCCTCTCCCACCGTACAAAGCACCAGGACGGGTCCATAACCGAATGCGGAGGAATAATCATTCATATTCTGGAATGTGGGGCTACTTTTATGGCGGGGTTGTAGAGTAGTATTGTTTTTATTTTAAATATACGATCCCAAAAGCTTTAAAGAAGTTCTGTTTTAGCGTGCTAATCATTGGCAAGACTGGAGAAAACCGTCTATGTCCATAATTCCTGAAAGCTTAATGCTGAGGCCCAACCTTTGGTGCCACCTTGGAACCTTCAAAGAACAGTTCTTCCCGCTCACTCGCTTTGTGTCCCTGCGGCATTTTGGTGGCTCTCCTTGATGATGTAAGTTTTTTTTTTTTCACGCTGTCTGCTCATCCCCAGGAATCTCTTCTCTCCGTTCCCCGTGACTCGCGTTGCTTCCTGGATCTCAGCGGTGTGTAACACCGTGACCTTTTGTCCTTGTGCGCTGGGTGGTGCAGCTTCATTCAGCCTGAATTAGTTTTACAGTTTGGCAAAAGCATCAAAATTCTATCTGTGAGGAATTCCTTCACATCGGCTGCGCTGTGTTACTCCCAATAACAAGGAGCTTCTGGTGTTTCTAACTTAGAATGTTTGACAGAACTGCTAGAATCTGCTAAGCCGAATACAAATTTCCGACACCGCACCAGGCCTTGAAGATGTGTATATATCTTCCGTTACGTTGATTGCTGAGAGGCAGACACGTAGAGCTGTTCAAACTTGCCCCGGTCAGAACTGTTTGCAGAAGAAAGCGAAAATATCCATAAGTTATATCACGCAATGGGGGGGTTGATTGTGCCTCCCCTCCCCCGATGCGGTCGGCCGGAGAAATCTCTGCGGACGTCATATACTTACAGTCCACGCCAGCACTGGGTTGTGGACGCTGGTGATGGTCTGTTTAGACCCCCATGTGAATGAACGGCAATCGACGGACCGCGGAGGAGGAGGGGAGAGCTTTTGTTTCTAAGGATCCATATTAAAGTTCTCACAGAATACGTTAATATGCATCCATCTTCAGTGGGGGGGGCATTAAACTGCCCCTCTAATTGTTTAAACAAAAGAAGCGAACGCTATAATAGTTTTTACACTAAGGCACTCGTTGTTTCCCTACACAATGCATGAGATGTAAACAACCACATGAATAATCTGATACCTAGAATATACGTAAAAATATATTATAATTAGATTTAAAAATAATGTAACCTAATTAATGGGTATAAAAAATATAAAATACATAAAGAATACATTGAGCAGGGTTAAAAGGGTTGCGGAACATGTAAATACTGAACGTTTTTGGACAAAGTGGGTGGAGTTAATGTAAATATAAACCGTCATTTATTATAAGCTTTACTGTATGGCAGCTCTCTGTATTATGTGTTTTATGCCGTATGGAAATAACAATTGTCAGAGAAATAAAGGATTTGCATTGTAATTGAAACCAGTAGCTCAGCGAATGCAAGTGAGGAACACGCCAAAGACTGAACACGGAAGAGAAGGGGGCCCGCTGACTTTAAACTGTCCCTTTAATCACATATTCTTTTGGGAAGGAACACTTATCATGTGACATGAAAGCAGGCACTGATAGGCTGTTGAAGTAGTAACAGAAGAGACTACTTAAAAGCTTGTGTTTATGTAGTTAAACCCTTAAAGCAATAAATCGACGGACGTACTAAGGTTTATTTGCTTGGCATCTTAGGGAGTGCCTTTAATGGCAGAGCAACTTTTCTCATCCGCCATTAAGGGAAAGGTAACTTTTACCAAGCGGAGCGTTTCATTTCCTTATGTTGTGTACATTGAGGGTCCATCCTCTCGAAGTCACAGACGTGTTCATGGCATGTAATATGGAGAGAACAGCCCACAGCCTTTCTCCAGTGTGTGTAAACTTGTCATAGAGGTTAATGATTACCCTCTCATTTTGATTGCCAGGGCCAACGAGTGACAGGGAAAGTGTTTGGGCTTGCCCTTCTATAATGATGTGATCAGCTTGCTGGAAAAAGACATTCGTTGGTTCATTAAACTCTTTAACTCTTTGATTCCTGGGGGAGTGTGTGGTTTGCGCACTTTAAGGAAATCTGTTTTCGTGACCTTGCTGTTCAGAGGTTAAATAATGGGTGGAAAACGGTTATTGCAAAATCCAAAGCCTTTCAGAAAGTGAATCATCCCGGAACATTGTTCGGAGTCTGTATGTTTTTAGGATGTTCCGACCTGAAGGACACATGATCTGGTGTTCAGATTCTAGAATATTTCAGGCTAACACGCTAGCGAAGCAGATGCCGTGCACATGGAAGTACACATGAGATGTTTGTTTTAACTCCCTCTGCCAAAGTGCTCTACAGAGGATCGAAAAGACATTTAATATATAAAGAAGTCCAGATGCTTCGAGCTGTTAAAAGAGAAAGCGTAACATAAGCTTGAGTAAGACTCAACAAGCGCTTCCTCATCCTGTACTCCTAGACAGTGTATTTAATGCATATGATGGCCGAGTGGTCCCTTTAAATGCCGCCTCCCAGCTCCTTTGCCGGAGATCCGTTTGGCCGGATGCCCTGCTGGAGTGCTTTCCTGCCTCTGATTGGCTGCTTGACGCCAACAGCGGCACAGGGACAGGACCATGGTTGGGGAGGGTGCGCTGCAGCTTCTCCTTTAGGTAAGTTATTTTTAAACGAGACTGTCTTTAAAAGAGTATTTTTTTGGTTTTCAGCTTACGTGTAAACCATGGTGACGGGGATCTCAATTCCCAGTTCATAAGAACCATGCGATCGTTCTTTCCCCTTAACTTATTCCTCCCCTGTGTTTAAAATTGTCATTTGTTGTTTGGCTCAGTTAGTCTTTGTGAGGGAGGATGCGATAAAGGGAATGACTTCCCAATGAATCCAGTAAAAGAATATATATTAGATATACTTCAAGTTTCCAAAGCAAGACACTTTAGTTGGGTGACTGGAGCATCGAGCTGGGATATGAAGTCATATGACGACACTCTGCCCCAAAACATCGCAAGGTGGCCATGTGGGGCTTCAAATGAGGTCTTTGATGCAAATGCCCAGACCTGGATGTATTTCGGAGCTCTGCGAGACGGGCACGGGAGATCCTCCGATTACTGTAACCATTCTATGATCTCCGATCCCCGTAACCATCCTATGATCCCCCGCTTCCTGCATTAGAGCCGTGGCAGGTATGGACTTGGCTGATGTGTCAACGCTTGCCAAGTAATTCATCTTCCTTGAGGTTACAGTCCCTTTTGTAATTAACTTCCTTGGAATAATTATACTGATTGCAAAAAAGGCAAGCTATAGTTACTTTAAATAAATTGAGATATTGCAATAGATGTGAAGAAAACAGTCCCGGTTTAGATCTGCCTCCTTGCCAAAACAAATGAGTCTCTTATTCCGCTTAATGTATATGATAGATCACGGCCCTTCTGTATCTGCTGTTAGAGCGCGTCCTGTTGTGGAGCTCTCGCCACCTATGTGATGTGACGGCACGCGTGTATCGTCTGGAATGAGAGAGTGCGGTGAGGTATTGGAAAGTTTGGAGCATGTGAGAGAGGAGGAACGTAGGAGGATCATCCATGTCAGGTCTGCAGAAAGCAAACAGATTCATGGTTCGTTACACCTGCCGTCACAAAACCGTTAAACGCTTAGGACGGAAAAAATGAATGTGAAAATATTCTACGCTTGTTTTTGAAGTGCAGACCCAGGTTTATCTTTTTAAATATGTTCATTTAACGATTCTTCTTTGGCTTTCTGGCAACCGCATCACGAAAGCTGGGTTGCGGGGTGTGGAAGAAGCCTGGATGACCATGGTGCTCCACTGAGTCAATAGTGAGATGGCCAAATGAGAGCAACCACACAGACCTCCACTGATATTTGACTCCCTGGCCGGAGGATCTAACCAACCAGCCCATGATCCCTACTGTCCTCTTTCTTGAGGATCCCCTCTTAGGATCCTGATCCTGTCTCTGTCAGCTAAACGCATTTCTTGCTCACCGTGGCACACATGGGCACTACACTCCAGCACTAACTCACGTGATAATTCCACGGGGTCCAAGTGTTTTCCTGACGGCGATCGGCCAAAGCAGGCAGCAGAAGGGCCGATGGGGGCTCTTTGCTCTGTAAGCAGGAATGGAGAATACAAAGGAGAGCCACAAATTTATTCCAAACATCTCAAAACCCTCCTGTGCCTGCAGCGAGGTGATTGATCTGATATGCCTCGTCCGCATGTTGGCTTCATTAGGCTAATGCTTTTCTTTATCAACACAAAATAATTAATGCATCGTTAATCTGTTGCCTTAGAAACCATCCCTGTTCAGTCACTTTATAGTTTGCGCCTGTCTCTCATCTCCCTAGGACTGCCAGGTATTTATCTGTCCGAAACAGCGATCGAAACCACTGGGCAATAATCAATCAACGTCACATTCGCTGCCGTATTAATGGAAAGCGTCGGCAGCCGAGAGCTGATTTCCTTGTTTTGTTGGGAGGTTGGAAGATCTTGCGGTGCATGGTGATGACAGAATAAAGACCCAGCTTCCTATTAAATGGAATCTACAACGTTATTTAAAATAAAAAGGACCACTTTGCTTTATTTGTGAAAATCTACTGTGTATGTATGTGTGTGTATATGGCTGGCTGGACACAAGAATGACACGATGGCTCATTTCATATGATTTCATAAACATACGATTAAACTAACGAAGTCACAGAATATAAACGGGCTTGTGTAAAATTCCATTAATTGCTCTCATGTTGCTCAGTCCTACTGGGTAATCTCACATGAAAGTCTCTGGCGCATTCAAGAATGATGACCTACGCTATTAGCCATAAATGTAGCCATCTGAGTCATTTTTTGTGCATTTATAGTGAGATAAGTTGAGGGGAAAGTCCAGTTCTGTGTAAGCTTAAATTATTTTTTTTAATGCCTAAAATAAGTTGCAATATATTAGGTATATAAATGAACCTTCTAGCGGTTTGTGGAAATCTCACCAAAATAGTAAAATTTTTAATGTTTTGGTCATCTCCCTTCTTCTTAAGGCTCCCCCATCTTATTTCCCCCTAATATAAAATGAAAACACACAGTGAGCAACACCAAACACACAGACATGTATGTGTATATGGACACACACACACAACACACAGACTCTGACACTACAGTATACACACACTACTTTTACCGTGCAGAGATTTGTCTCCATTGCTGTTGCCTCTCTAGCACCTTAGTGTCAATTTTATGTTCAATAAAAGCAGTGTGTGTGTGTATGTGTATATATATGTATGTGTATATATATGTATGTGTGTGTGTATATATATATATATATTTGTTTTTGTGTTTTTTACATTCCTACATGATGACAAACCCAATCTATTACTAATCTGTTTTCTTTATAAAAGTGTTGTGTGGGATGTGTGGTTTCCCCTTGTGGTAACCACTTATTCCTAATTTTAAACCTTGAGCTCATTGTGACTAAATACAGCTTTTTTTAAATTTTTTTATGTAACTAGCCTTTTCTGCTTAAGTATGGTGTTTATATATAGATATAACTTTTTTATATATTTATATAGCGTCAAGAATTTACTTAGTGCTTCTTAAAAGGGAATGGCGAAACTAGAATTGACAGAGTAAGACAAACCATTGCGTTAAGAAAGATGGCCTGGTTCTCAAAGCTTGCAATCTATCATATGGTTTGAGTTCTGGGTGTATACTTTAAATTCGTGTGTGCGCGTGTGTGTGTGTGTATATATATATATATCATACACACACACACACACACACGTTAATATGTAATAATTTTTTCTGTAAAATATAGCATTTCTGTGCCTTAAAAACTGGCTTTTAATTTATCGCTATGATAGCTCATTTCTGCTGCAATAAACGTGGAGCGATAGGAGAAGTTTTCTTGGCACTCCAGCGCACCGTTGCTGCTCGTTAGGCTGTCAGCGGGGTTCGGTTCATTACGCTGTCCGTTTGGGGACGTGGAAGCTCGAGGCAGTGGCGCGGTGTCTCCTCATTAATTTCTTATGATGGATCCTTTTCTCCGGCATACACACGAGCCGTTATATTTATTAGAATCCCGTTACCTGCTCCACGCCAAACCGCCGGCCTCACACATGGAGATCGGGGGCCGCTATTCACAAACTCTTTTCGTCTGGTTAATGATATATTTCATATAGCAGAAAACAATACTAGATACGCGCATTAACATTTTGCAGTTTTGTTAAGGTTTAGATTTCCTATTATTTTGAAAATAAACTATTTATTAAAAAAAAAGACAGGGTCAACTTTTTGTTTTTCAGATTAATCTATCATGGGGGAAAAAAGTTCAGTTTTAAAGTACATTTCTTCCTCATTCATGGAAGATTAGTCGAGTTAGTTCCGGATACGTTACGTCTTCTCATCTTACGAATGAGACAGCATATCCATTGTGTCCGCAGGATGGCGAGCAGTCCTTCAGTGGGGGATCTGTATAGTAAAGACCGGAATGACCTATTAGGACTGATCACTGCATTCCAGATGCATAGATTAGTTATTATACATGTTTTATGTCCTATATCCGTGTATGTGTATATACATATATACTGTATGTGTGCAAAAAAATATATATAATGCACGGCAACATATTTAATGCAGTCTATGGAGATTAGGTGGAGCTGGCACAGCCTCACTAGTGTAAACAGGTCAGCGCGACACAGGGGTCCTGATCTCTAAAGAGGGCAATCTGCCCCCCGGTATTTACAGCAAAGGGTCTGGGGACGGCCCAGAGGTTCGTTCTTCAGATAGAATAAAGAATTAGCCGAGGCTTTAAAGGTTTGTGTTTCTCGGCTACATGCGTTGGCTGCCATGGGTCATGGTTCTCTTCTGTAGCCCTGTCTTTCCTTCAATTGCAAATTAATTTGTATTTATTGCTGAATTGAATGTTTTCAACCAACATGGAATAAAAATGGTTCAAAAACAAATCTCAGATTTCTGATTGTATTATAAATTCATGCAGAGTCAGCATCTGGTCCATCACTTCTTAACCCAGTCAAATTAGTGACATAAAACATGTTTTAGGCATAAAATGTAATGGGGTTGTTTAGTGCTGAAGGTTGAGTATCTCGGCTTTTTGTGACGTTGTGTCTTGCTTCCCATCGCAGGTGCGATGCCGGCTCCGGAGCAGACCCCTCTGATGGAGGACAGCCACCAGAAGGTCGCGCAGGAAGCTCCCCCCAACGCTGGCATGGAGCCCGAAACAACCGCCACTAATATTTTGGCATCCGTAAAGGAACAGGTAAGACTTAGACACTACTTTCTTGTTCAGTCAGCTTTCTTTTTTTCATGTTTAACTGTAATCAGACACTTAGCTAAAGTTCTTTTATGATGTCATACTTCCTACAGTTGTACCTTTCTGTTCTTCTGCTTTGCTTTTAGCCACTCGTATAATATCAGATTACATTGTTGTGCAATAGAACCCCTGGATCCAATATTGTTTACAAAGCAATTATTCGTTTAGTAAGCACAGGTGTGTGTGTGTGTGGGGGGGGTTTGATAATATGCCGGGTTTTTAACATTAAATGCAACAAATGTCTTTTGTAAAATTTTATTTTGAAACAGCATTTTTCAGTCCGTAGCCTTTGGTGCATTCGTGGAGATTAAGATCTCTGGATCAGAGTATTTCATTTCTCCAAACTTTGTTTTAGCATCTGGCGTTTACCACCCAGAGATTGGTGAATTTATTGCCGTATTTTTGTAGATAAACGGTGGGACAGAATACTCCATTGTACAGCTAAATGGGAGCAACATGGCTTTGTTATCACGATGTAGAGGAAGCCAACTTTTCTCAGACTGGGAAAGGGATCATGAAAAAAACCTCGGCGGCTGCTGCAGCACCTCTTCTCTACAGATTAACCCTTTAAGGACAATGGGCGGTCCCTAAACCCATTGAAAACAATGCATTTTGAGCCCATACATGTATGGGCATTGTCATTAAGGGGTTAAGAAGCAGGTTGTGTGGGGGGGTAGACTGTCTCTTTAAGGCCTTATAGTAAGCAGATGCAAGGACTTTGGCAATGACTGGAAAGAGTGATTTCATCTGCTTTGTATCCCGGCTGCGACGCTCCATCCTAGTACAATACCTGGGTTTGGTATGGGGACAAAAATGTTTTCTGGCCACAAGCTCATAAAACCATATAAAGCAGACAAAAAAAAACAAACGAGAAATGATAACCTTTCCAAAGCAATAGCAACGTTTGTATCATCAAAAAGAAGCAGCATAGGTTTTTATGTTTTAATGATTCGAGCTTGCGGATCCGGCCTGGGTTTCTGTACCTCTGTCGGTTTGCTTTCATAGCCTTACGTCTGTTCCATGCACTCCATATAGCGAATCTGTTCATGTTTTAGAAACATGCCAAGTATGCCCACCACAGCAGTGACCATCTTGAGATCCTGTTTGCGTGATTCTTATGATTAAGGAAGGACCAGCAAAAGCATTTCTGATCCAAGAAACGATATGCCAGTTTAGTCACTCTTTGCCGTTGGCAATCTATTTATTGTAGACCAACAAGCACAAGATATATCTACTGTAATAAACTAATTTGGCTGTGAAGCTGACACTTCCCCTTTACGTCCTCTTACTTTGTTTACCTTTACCACTTGTGCTGTAAGGACATTCTGCCAATCCACCACCCACTCGGTGATTCAGGTCTCAGACCTGCTTGTTCGCGCTGTGTCTGCTCTTCTTAGTATTTTCTCCTTCATTTAGCCCCTTTCTGAATGTTTTCCTGTCCGTCTCTCTTTTGTGCGGCGCGACTTGGATGCGGTTTTTGTATTCCCCCCCCCCCGCCATGTTTAATATATGTATATAATGTACTCCTGCCAGCCCGCAGCTGCCCATGACCTAATATTATAATAAGCTTAATGCCGTGGAGACGGGGTAACTCCGCAGGCCTGTGTCACTGACACGCCATTGTGCATTGTTCGCAAAGAATGATCTTTCCCTTCCCAATTTGTTTTTAACCATCAGCGTTAAGAAAACAAACTGCAGCTCCTGCCAAGTCGGCTCTCGTACTAAGACAGCCGAGGTCCGCGGCTATTCACGGCTTTCTCCCACACAATGTATTTAGTATAATTGCTATGAAAAGGCCGCCTGTTCTTACCGAGATGCTGTGCGCTAAATGAGGAATTGGCTGACTTCTGGACGTAATTGTGGGAAAAGTGTCGCTATGTTAGATTGTGGGCTTGTATCTGCGCCGCAGGCCCGCAATGACACAAATTAGAAAAGTATTACGTTTTCCGCGTCTTAAGAATGAACGCAGATAGTCTGGCGAGGTACCCCTGAGCCGTTGGTGGTAGGAGGTGGTGCTGCGAGGCTAGACGTTGCCATAAGTGCTTCTCCGTGAACAGGTTGGGGGTTTTTACTGTCCCACAAATAAAGAAAGAAGAGACATTGTAAAGATGATCCCCTCAAATTAATATAATAAAATAGGAGATTGTGATTCAGCACCGTGGGATTCTCCCACCAAAATAGCCAATAAAAAATAGCTAAAAATATGCTATTTATTACAAAATAAAGCATTGCTTCGCAGAAAAAACATATATATATATATATATAATATATATTACATATTATATATATATATATATGCATATTCTTGCGAGTATAAAAACATTTCGGTAG
Organism: Spea multiplicata; assembly: GCA_009364415.1. NCBI lineage: Eukaryota > Metazoa > Chordata > Amphibia > Anura > Pelobatidae > Spea > Spea multiplicata. Next base: position 62,611 of record VKOC01001397.1, on the reverse strand, counting down.
ACGTTACAGAAACATTTTTGTATATGTTATTTTTTTTCTCCTGATGATGAAAATAGTTTTGCGCGTGAAGTGCCGTTCTACTGCCAAACCAGACTGCCCTCTACTTTAGTGGACAATTGTTTGGTTTTGAGCCATTTCACTTATTCATTCTCATGCGGTTCCCGGGTCACTGCCAGTTCCGGTTACTCAGCTTCCCTTATACTTAGTGTGTTAATGATGTGTGGCCCCTGCTAACACATCGACTCTTCTGCAAGATGAATCCTTCAGACGTTTTGATGAGCACCCTAAGTTGAAGGCATGTTTCGACTTGGAATTCTTGAGTCTTTAGTGAGAAGAAGACCATTGGCAGCTTTCAAACGTTGCTACGTGTTCTTTTGAACCAAAGTCTTCCACCAAAACCCTTTTGGACGGGTGCACTTAAGCCGGGACAATACATGGTGACAGAGTTATAATTTACACGCTTGGCAGACGGATTTCTTTGGCAGAGACCCAAGGGGACCTTTAGTGGTTTGACCTTTGGTTATGGAATCTCAGCCATCACATTGTTTGCTCAGCTGTCTGTGGTTCTAACACAAGGTTGGATCTTTCTCTCCAAGCAACAAGGAAATGGAGACATCGATGACTGTCCTGGGGACTTGTAGAAAATGTATTTGTCATTCAATATCAATAAAACAAAGTTTCAGTTTTCAAGTATAGTTCGTGAACCACGCTTTCAACCTGTTATCAAAATGCTCGGTGGACCTCCGTTCTCGGTATGATCACATGGGGTAACCTAGGTTAATGGGACTGATTCATTGGCCAATCAGTGGGTCCTGATATAACTGTGTCGGACATGTTACTTCAACATAGGTAATATGAACTAGAACATGTGAAATATGCATGTAGAGAACCGTAATTTATTTAAAAAAAAAAAATAAATAGAAAAAATATTCATTCTCCTTAATCAAATTAATCCAGTTTCCGTGTCTCTTGTATCTCTTTGGGGATAATCATCATAGGCAGAATCGCATGAATGCGGTTAGAATGTTGCCTTTGATTTCCCATTTGCCTACTAGTACCTGATTACATTAATTTTGTCCCTGTATATTCTAGGACTAGGTAATTTCAGCATAGTAACCATTATTAGTTTTTTTTGCCCCCAATTGCTGATGAGGAACTAAATAAAGAAGCTGAAAAAATTCTTATTTAAAAAATAAAATAAAATTCTTATAAAAATAAAGCGTCTCCAGTGATGTGTGTTCTGAAAATGTGAAAATATTTCTTTATTGGAACACGCAGATTTTTATTTATTTTTTTAAATATTTTTTACTCTATCAAAGCGGCTTTCAATTTTCTTCAGCAAAGAAGGAAAAATGTAACTGCCTAATAATTTGTATGTAAAAAGATTGACTCCTCCAGAATTATTTTATTAAATGTTTGTAACAGCAGAGGAGAGAAACCATATGTTATGCTACGGTCCTGTCATATCATGTAATCTCGAGCAGCAGTGTTTTTGTCAGAAATAATAAAATTTCTATCATTTTCCACCAGCGGTTCCTAGAGCGCTGATAATTATACCAAGTAGAGTGAAGACTAAGACAGCTAAATGTTTTTTTTGTTCTTGCCTTTTCGCTCAAATACCCATAATGGCCTTTTTAATACTTAGTGCTGTGAAAGAGATTGTGAAATACATTAGTTTTAATACAGGGGAAAACTTTATTCCGCCCCCATCTTTGTTGCGTGGCTACGTGGGCCATAAACACATCGGCAGAGCACATTTCTAACTTTTTGATGTTCTTTCTAGTGTTGCAGTCCAAATCTGGATTGTTCCTCCAAATCTGTGGCATTTGTGGGATATCCTTTGATTTTCTGACGCTTGTAATTTTGAATTATTGTCTGTCCGGGCTCCGGATTTCTTCCACGAGCCCCGTGTCCTGTACAGTTTAATCAGACCGATGCCACATCCTTTGTGACTTGGCTTCAGATGGACCACGTCTGCGAGACTTATTTCACAACTGTGATTTTGCAACATTTCACACGGGATATAGCTGCTCTCCAGCTGTTTTTTGAGCATTTGGCATTAATAATCATAGTAAAATATACGTAATGCCCAGCATCCCTCTGATAAACCGGATCTGCCCGTGTCCATAAAATGTTATCAGTAGGAATTGAGTCTGGGTGGCCAAAGCAACCCAACTTATGGTTCCATCGTGAATTCTCGGCACCCATTGCCCAGATCCCATGCCATTTGTATCTTCCGAAAGACTATCCTCTAGTCCAAAGGACAGTCGTGGGTGACATTAGTTGCCCACCGTAGTGCTCATTATAATTGCTAGTGACATCCGTAATTGCCTCTAGTTTGTAACTCATGTCTTTAGAACACAGGATCAGATTTTTTTTCCAATACTTTATGCTGGTTTTATGTGCTGTTTAAAAAAAAAAAAAAAAAAAAAAAAAACGAAGGCCACCCATATGGATCCCACCTGTACCTTTTGATGTTGAAAAGTCCTGGCGAGAGAACAAAAAACAGTCCCAGGGATCACAGATCACACGCGTGTGAGAACGAGAGCCCTGGTTTAATAACGCGGGGAAGCAATCGCATGGTGCCAAGGAGCAAATGGACGCCGGTGCTGCGGCGCTCAACCTGTTTGGTGTCCCAATTAACTTTTTGTTTTTCCTTTTAACATCGAGCTTCTACCAGCTTTACAAATGATTAACGTTATTGTTGCAAAGGTTGGTGTTAAAATACACTGTTTATGACAAAAGGATGTCTGTCTGGAATACGTGCTGTTGGCTGGAGTGGCCCTCTTTTACAATGTGTCTGAGTGTCACTCGGAGCGGAGTTTGAGTGGCTTGATATTTCAGCCTTGTTTTGTAGGCACAGTGAACCGGTGAAATAAATGAAGCTGTGTGGCAATCACTTGAGTTAATTATGCATCAGAGTGGAACGGTGTCGCGCAGACGCATCTTTTAGAAGCGCAAGAGGGTATTCAGCTTGTGACTTGGAAGTTGCCTGCAGCTCCTTAGGCCCTCAGATGCCTCTTATAATACCAAGATTTGATTAAAAAAAAAAAAGCGAAGAAAAGAACAACGAGAAAAATGTGTAGCTTAAAAATGATTACATCATAATGCGGCTCTTGAGACCTCGATGAAATCTGACTCCGAGGCGGCTGAAGTGGTCCTCGGCTCTGTCACCAGGTTAACGGCTAATTGCCACATATTCCGCTCGTCGCCTGCGCTTTGTAAAGCAATGTTTGGAGTAGCGCTTGGTATCAATATGTTTTAATTAAGCTATATTGATGACTTTAATCAGTACCTGTCATGGATATACATGCAGATCAATAAGGTACACATGGATTAGGGATACGTTTCACTTGCCTTCGGCAACTTCCTCTGCTGGAATACATGAGTTATACCCCTGCCCCGGTTATGTGGGGCAGGTCGGCAGCACTTGCCCCTCTGCCCTTTGATCTGCACCAGAGGGCACTTTATAAATTTAATGAGCCCATAGATAAAATAAACAGGACCCCTTATAGGACTTGCTTGTTTTTAGTTTGTTTTTTTTAAATTAGTAATTAAATGCATTCTTCTCTTTTCATTAAATTGTTATAAATATTTATGGCTTTTATAAATATGGAGCAACATTTAAAGTTGTAAAGTTCTGAGACTGTTGCTATGGAAACTGCATCCTTCACAAGTACGTCTGCGCTCGGGTGGCTTATACGGGGGGCACGGGTTGAGGCTTTGCAGAGTATTTGAGGGACTTCTATGGGGGGATTCTGTAGAATATCCTCATATGTATTTGTCCTGTTTAATGAATATTTATGTAACGCATTTGGAATCAGAGCCCCCCACCTGCCTTTGGATGTTTCACAAAACCAAGCAAGAATTTGGCGCACACCCAGCGAATACCATTCAGCCACCCATCTACGGCATGATTATTGGGGATTCCGTCACACTATACGGCCATATATTGCTTAGGCCGCCATTACGTCAAAGTACTCCAGGTTCAGTGAGTGCGTTTTCTTTTTTTTTTTTTACTATATTGGTTACAGAGGAGCTGGATCAGAGGGACCGCGCTGCCTTGTAAAGCCTTCTCTGGACCCCATTATTGAGGCGTCTGTGTGGCAGGAGGGCCCTAAGACTACACAGAAAAAAAAACACACAAAATAAAAGGCATACAAATTCAGATTCCCGGGTTTCTGCTAGAATAATAATGAACAAAAAATACACAAAGTAAAGCAAGAAATAGAAAAAAAAACACCTAAAGCGTAAATGTCGTGGATTCCGTCACAATGTAATTAATCAGATGTCTGAAGGGCATTGGAAATGTAACTCATTAACTGAATATAGCTCTCCATTATAAATATTTTGTTATATTTTGCTATTCTTATTTATTCTATTTCATTTACATAATGATGTTCTGCGTTCATTAAAATAAATTCCCAGAACAATTGGGTCGTTTCCCCCAATTCCGTTCCCCGCTTGGGCTCTGGGCTGTTAGCGAGTATCCGACGATACATCGAGCTACGTTTCCCCCGTGCGTTACTCTTCAGAAGTTGTGACATTAGGTTGGACCTTCGAGAAGCTTCTCTAACAAGTCCCCTGTGATTGTGCCAAAGAAACTTGTTTATCATGATTGCTTACAAGATATAAATATGCAGAAGCGTTAAGTCTTCATGCCAGCGCCTGATTGCTAAACGTACAGAAGAGAACATTTAAAATATTTTTCACAAAAAAAATGAAGCCTATATTTAGCTAAAAAAAAAAAAAAATTCTAAATGCAAGAAAATCGCCAGCAACCTTTTACTGCCCAGCATTTTAATGAGTTCTGTTCCTCCTGCGCAAAATACATTAATTGACCCAAACGGTTCTTGCATCACATGCAAATTACATAAATTAATAATAGCGCTTTATTTTCCTCCTCCTAATTCTGATTTCTAATCTCTTCTGCAAACAATCATTTTTTTAGACTACTTCCTAGTAAGTAACCCGGAGGACGTTTGCAGAATAATAGGGGAAGAAAATGTTAACCTCAGCAGAATTCAGTGTTTGAGCGTTCAGGGGGAGTAGGGTTTTGGGGTAGGGGGCAGCGTAATTGTTGAACTCATTAGTTTGAATTATGAATATTTTTGAGTTCTCTCAGATTTTTTTCTCTTAGTAACGGCCTCCCCCGTTCTTCTGTGCATAAAGAATGCGGGAAATGCAGTAAAGTTCAGCTAGACGGATGTTCTAGTCGCCCTGAACAAGTGTTTCGCCCCCCCCCAAGAAACCTAACCGTGTTGGAGAACCTTTCACGAAGGTCAAAGGTTTTATTCAGTGTCCTTTTATTTTTAATTATAATTGGATACACTATTGGTTAGAAAAACAAGAACATGGAAAACAAGAATATTTCTTGCTGTAACACAAGGGTTTTCCAACGATCAATTAACATTTTATGCTTAGACCTGGATTAGCAAACACAGCGTGCCATTGGAACACAGGCGTGATAGGAGTAATAAAGGGCCATTAGAACACAGAAGTGATGGGAGTGATGATGGGAGTGATAAAGGGCCATTGGAACACGGGAGTGATGGGAGTGATAATGGGCCATTGGAAGACAGGAGTGATGTGGAAAAACTAGACTTAGTTACTAAACATCCCGAAAGTACTTAATCCAGATTCCAATCTACAGGACAGAAAAACCGCATTGCATCCCCTCCTATGCTCCAGATTCTTATCAGTTCCCATTGCTTCACACCAGCAGGGTCCTTGCTGTTAATGGAGGTATTGCTCTGAACGGCAGTATGTGGGATGAGACCTGGGTGGGTACGTGGATTTGTAAATTAAAAACCAGTGCGTAGACTCCCCACATTCTCTCCCACCGGTGTAGCCGCTAGTGCCGGATACTCTGCACCTGCGCAAATACTGAGAACTGCTGCCTGCTTCCCTAGTGAAATCATTAAAGGGGCAAAATCTGTTTGCCAAGGTAAGGATATTTTTCCTTTTTCGTGGTATCTCTGTAAAATGTAATTTACGGGGATGAAATATTAATACACACAATGAATTGCTTTGTCACAGTCGATAACATGTACAGGCGGGGAACTCCATGGTAGCTTCAGCAAGTGTACAGGACTCCAATAGCAAATGTAGAAGGTATCCAGCGATTGTAACAAATATAATGCACGGAAATGTATTTCACGGAAAGTGTATGCTTCTTATTTAAAAAGATATATTTTTATATCATAGAAACACACCAAGTAACTCGGGTTTTGCCCTTACCATTGGTTTTGTAACGCCTGTTCTTAGGACCACTTGGTTCCCACTGTTAGTGATGGGCTGCTAAAAGGTTAATATGTAAAGAGACTGGTGGTCATCTCGTTAAGAAAGTTCCTGGATTATAGGATTTTAATATATCAATAAGTTTCTTTTTAAATGACCCGACGGAACGTTAACATTTAGTAACGTTTTCACAAGCAGCTGCAGGTTTTGCTCCGGAAGGGAAAGTATTCCTGTACAAGTCAGCGCAGAAGCCGGGGATTCCTGCTGTATGAGCGGTTGGAGCGGCGGCGGTCCGTAATGCGTGTCGTGTCCTGTTTACCTACCCATTGCTTTTATTTTGCTGTTTGCGGATCAGACCCAGGAGTAATCGTTGTCATTCAGCCATGACGTGACATTCAGTGTGTGAAGACTTAATATAATACTTTGTTTAAGGTTACGCAAAGCAATAATTCTGGAAAAGGCACTATTGTCTTGTGCCATGGATTTGAAGGAGAGTTTGGGGTGTACAGGACTTCTTGGATCCGTTAAGTTGATGTGGGATGAGGGGCTACCTGCGCCTACATGCCTTCATTCTTAGAGAGGGCTTCAGCTTTCTGATAAATAAAGCGTTTAGTGAAGAGACCCCCATTATCTTGTTTCAGAAAAGGTTCGAGTTGCACATCACAGAAAGGTGGATGATGGGGACCGCACACAGGAACGTATCCCTCCTTACATGTATTTTCTCTTTGTAACTAAAAGACTCGCCTGTCCGAGGTTTGGGGACAGAAATCCGTTTCTATACATATTTTCTTTCATACCCTGAATTTTTTATAACTATTACTACTCTTATTATTGTTACTATTGTTAGTACTATTATTATTTTAACTTTATTACTATACTATTATTATTATTATATGTAGGATATATAGCAGTTCTGGGGGATATCCTTGTGTCAGCCTAGATCAATCAAGAATTGGTCAGTAGTGGGGTGATTTTGGATACAGCGGGATATGTAAAACCCGTAGTGCCGGGTACCCCGAGGGCTGGAATTTTGAAGCCTTTGGGGGAGAATACGGGCTTCTTCGAAGGCACTTTCTACTTCAAATAACGGACGTGCCTAAACCGGATGCACTCCCTTGGGGCATTTACAGTCCTAACAGGGATGAGCGGAGTCCTATGAAATATACATGTTTAGTTTTTCTGCGGATAGCCCTGCATTCCGGCGCCTGCTTTATGGTAGCTGTTCGGATGTCTCCTTCCATTCTTCACATACCTGCCTCGAGCCCCCCGAGGTTTCACAATTTGTTACGTGCGAAATCTAAAGGTTAAGCTGAGATTCCACGTTTCTGGTTTGTATCATTAGAGTAGAAATGTTCCTTTGTAACTGGAGAGAGTGAAGAATTTAATATTAAAGTGCTTTATAAATGTACAAAACCCCAATGTATTGATTAGCCTCGGTTCTGGATTTGTCGGTAATTGTTGTTGCCATATAAGAAGATAATAAAGGGAGGGCTGCTCCTATTTAAGTAACGAAGTAGCATTCGCAGTTCCTATAAACATGCTAATAAATATGTAACGTGTTTTTGCCGTGGCTCGGGACGTGCACCCGCTAACTCGGGTGGCGAGCTGATTTTTCACCCCCTCACATAAATGATAGAATTTGGCAAGCCAGCCGTGGGATTCTCTCATCTATTTTGTTCGTATTTCAGGAGCTGCAGTTCGAGCGGCTCACCAGAGAGCTCGAGGTGGAGAGACAAATCGTGGCCAATCAGCTAGAAAGATGCCGGCTCGGAGCCGAGTCGCCGAGCATCGCCAGCGTCAGGTACGTTAACGGCGGAGCTTGCTCAGCTCACACAGTAAAGCACCCGCTGTGTGGAATAATTTGGAGGCAAGCAAATGCAGCCATTTCATCTGAAAAACAATTAATGCCTACTTATTTGCACCTTTGTGATTTTGTGAAGGTTTGAAAGAGTCGGTCTGTTTGACACAATGTCTGGTTCCTGTTCTGGTTCCTCACGTCTTGGCTGAACAGGATTCTTTGTATGATAAGTTGATTGGCGTCTTTAGAAGTCATCCAAGTAATTCACGGATAAAACGTGCTTAACTTTGCTCTCTGTCTACATAAAGGAGCCCAGAGAGTCCTTTGTGATAGAGCTCCAGCCTTTGTAGTGCGATGGAGGGATTTAGGGTGAAGAGGATGGGTTCAGTCTCTGTAAACGTAATGTTTTTCCTCATCATCGTTAATAAGCATCATGCAGGGTCTGTCGGCAGACAGCCAGCCCCTTATAATGTGTATTTATGTACTGACCGTTTTCCAGGGCTAATTCTCTTACCAGTGAAACTCATAAGGCCCATTCATTCATAATGCAGAGTAAGTGTTTAAACTTACAGGGCCTCACAGCTTAGTGAATAAACCCCCAAGGTCTATATTATAAACTTTGACTCATATCTTCTGAAATACCCAGTGATATTTTACAAGACCAGCGCATGTGTTATGTGTAAATGTATATGGATATATTCCTGTGTACCGTATACAGAGACACAGGGCTGGACTCATAAGTTGCACAAAGTCCCATTCCAAGTAAGCAAAGCACTTTGACCAGTATACCCACACCGGCTTTATGTAAGAACAGACTATTTGTGGCACTCCTGCTGTGACCCGCGGACAGGCTGAGCCACTGATATTTTTAGCTGAGAACACCAAAAACAGGTGCTTTTAAGTAACCCTCACTCCATGAGGATTCGTCTTGAGGAGTAGGAACCTAGATTGACTACCAGGCTAGCAGCTCCAAAGACAGAATGCCATCGGGCTTCATTATAAACCCGTTCATGGGGTCAATGGAAATGAATCTTCTCTCCTAATAACCGCTTGTGTGAATGCTACCTATGGGTAAGTGAACCGTTACTGAGGGAAGCATCGCAGTCTGCCTCACTCATCCTCCAGAAAAGAAACCGAGGGTTACTGTCCCTTTAACAGTCTATTGCTTTGTGTTTCGTCATACGCTTTTAATGTTTTCTAACTTCCCGCATGCTTTGGAACGTATGATTTATCATGTGGTTTCAGGGTTACGGATAGTTCGTGGTGTAGCTGTGTCAGCCGACAGTCGCTGCCCTCAAACAATTGATCGTAGTATTTTAGATTAGCTTTCTTATCCAGCGAATATTCCTCCGTACTCTGGGGCAACATTAAATGGATTAGGTGCTATCCTTATGGCCGCTCTGACATTATGTGGTAATATGTAGGCAAGGAATCGTTGTGAAAATACATTTTAATAAGATGTGGTCTTGCAAAACGTGAATTATGATATTTAAAGGACTGTCAGCATTTTTTTTTTTAAAAAATTTTAATCAAACTTTCTAAGGTGGGAACATCTCTTTTTGGCTAAATAAAGTGATGAGAAAATGGCACATATTGTGAGCGCTAGCGCATTTGATTTTTCACCTGCTTCTGGGGTAACTTTTGCTGGAGCACCGACAATGTAAAAAGGGGATGACCTCACACCGCATGTAATGCCTTGACATGTTGCATGCATCGTGATGTCACAAGCGGTCACGTGACATAAAAACTACTGAAAAGCTGTTTCATCCATCTCTTAACAGGCAGGTTTCTTCACCCCCTAGAAAGCAATCTGCATGCTCCCAAGAGCCAGCTGGATGTAGAATAAATATATTTCAATGTGGAATTTATGAGATAGCAGTCTGATCAGCTATGGGGAGTAAATGTGCAATTTATCATGATTTATTCTGCTCTATCTCAAAATTATTCACTGTCAATGTAATATAATATTTTTAAAACATGTGCAACAGCGCCCAAAGCAAGCAGACCTGTTCTAATAATGTTCATTATTTTTGACTTTCTTGAAAGTTTCATACTTTTCTGTGTAAAAATCAGTGCTGCATGCAGAAGCCGAACAAGCATACAGTAGCCACAGCCGTAGCTGTATAGTTCTAGAGAAAGCCGTGTCTAAGTTATTTTTATATTATTGTATAATTATTATTATTAAGCCGCTGACTAGTGTCTAGAAGGCATTTCTGATTACATCTCCTCATTACCATGCTGATCACAAACCCTCCTGCCACAACTCAATTTCTTCCGGGATGTGAAAAGCCCGAGCCGTAATGGTCCACATCAGCTGGAATTAAAAATGCAAATCGTAATCTCCTGCTGGACGGCCTTTTGCTTAAGGTGTTTGCTTGAGTCACTAACTTTTTATTAAAACAGGATTTCGGCTAACTGAAGCATGCGATTACTACTGTATCAAAGAGGAAGCGTTGCTTCTAAATCATTGCGGTCTTTTACACCATGAACTGAGTTCTGCTGGTAGCATCTTGCATATTAAGTTCCCCCAAGGACCATCCTTTGGTTTCAACCCCGTTCTTGAAGGCTGTCAAACATTTTCCAGTCTTTCTGATTAATGCTGAGCGTCACCATATCTGGTAAGATTTGCCCCGCTGCTCTGGGTATGGCAGTCCTTTTGGTCTCTGGAACGGTCCTTTTGGTCTTCTCCTCTACATCAGATGCCTCCACTTCAGAGTTCCGCTTGTTGCCCCGTCAGCATCTGTCCTTAAAAACACCACGTCGCCCTGTCCCTTGCCCTGTCACAGATCTGACCATTGGGGGGAAAGCTCCCAGGTACGTGCCTCGCCATAATCAGTAGCCGCACCTTTCCAAAAGCCTGTTGTCCGTTCCTTGAGGTTTCACCGTATGCACAAATCCATGCTTCCTACCATTTCTCATTATATTTTACATAAAGGGGGCATTTTCCAGGCAGCATGACCCACTGGCTACAATGCAGTTTGAGAAGCCCTACCCTGCGGGGGATGCCGAGCAGGTACTGTCGGTGGATATTGAGCTGTTTCACTTATCTTATACAAAGATAATCATGTGAAAATGTGTGCATAATGTAATCACTCGTAGTCTGTCATTTATAATGCACATTGTTACCAATACAGCTAATTAGCACCGCCTTGTGAAAAAAAAGAAAGTATAGTCTTCGCTGTATTCGCGCTTTCACGCAATATAATCATGTAAACAGAATTAAAAAGAGAAATACCGCTCATCCGATGTGCTATGGAAACATGCGGCTCGTTAACGAGTATTTTCCTTTTCTCAGTTTAATAACTGAGTGGGGGACGAGCAGGGAACGTGATAGCATCGAGTGATTTATTAGAAAAGTCTTTAGGGCAAGATGGAAAAGGGGTATCTGTAATTTTGGGCCACAAGCAGCAAATTAATGCCCCAAATTAATGCCCCAAAGGGTGGCCAAGTTCCTGAAAGCTTAGCAATAATCAACAGAGCGTTCAGAATCCCTATATGTTTTAACACATCCTGCATAAGAGAGTCAATAAACCCTGATGGTCCAAAAAAAAAACTAATTGGAAAGTCCACTTAACCACATAAACCAGCCATGTATGCCTAGACCACCCCCAGTCTGCCTCTATATTGAGTACTTTTTAACTATATATATATATATATATATATATATATACCGTTACCCAAAAAACAGTATTCACCATAATTAATTGCCACAGTTTTATAATTGTTCGCTATATCTAGAACATCCGGCCCGCTCATCGCAGGTTAGTTCCACTCCGTTATCCATAATGCAGCAAATTTGAATGTCCGTTCCTGCTTTGCTCCACTGGGCACAAAATAGAGCAATATATCGCAAAATTGATTTAAATTAAACCGGCTTGCATTCTGTTCCTTTTCCGGCAGTTCGGCTTCATTCGTTTTTATGGTTCAGAAACGTCAGACTGCATATCTAGATTATGTATTATACACTATTTGGTTTATCGATGTATGTTTGTACATAATGGAGAGTTAACCCAAAAATACTATTAAATCGTAGTATACATGGCTGGGGGGGGCCAAAGTGATCCAAATGAATAGAGGTTCTTCCTGGTAGGGTCATCAGCTGAGCAAATCAGACTAGGCACTCGCCAAAAGCAAGTATTTTATTATAGTTTTATTGGCACCAATTGAGGACTGCTCATGGCTTTGTCCCTTGTCTGCTCTCCCATATACCCCGCCTATATTTATATACCCCACCTATTTTATATACCCTGTCTATTTTTATGTACCCCCTGCTTGTTTCCCCTTTCCACTATAAGCCACGTCTGGCCTACATAGCTTTTTTGGTGGAGTCTGGTGGAACCGGGAATATGGACGCAGGAGCACAGTTCTGTCTACTGATTTACATACTTGCGCTGTGGTGCCTCACGCTGTTACTTTGTTTCAGATGTAAGTTGGGCTACAACCAACGCAAAATTATTCCGAAACACAAGCTGCGTGTCGCCATACCTGAGAACTTCCCGCAGTCAACTACCCGGAGATCTACCTCTTCTGAGGGAAAGGGGGGGTTATCCCCAGCTTTATGCAGGCAGGAAGTGGGAGGGGAGTGGGCGTGGCCAAACACTGCTATCCTGCTTGGAGAACAAGGAAACTGACCCAGAGACCCAAGGAAGTTGGGCTTAACCCTGAGACTCCGTGTCAGACCCGGAGAGTTCCCAGGTGTATATCAGTTATGAAAGAAGTTGTCGCGTTTAACACATCCCCCAACACAACTCTCCAACTAACTTACATTCTCGTGGGAGATAATGCAGCCTTTCTCAGTTCTGCGGGTAAATATGAATTTAACAATTTTAAGCCATTTGCACGTTTCAGGAATCAATTTTAGCTCTTCGTATCCTCTTTAAATGTATTACGGGCTGAACATCTGTATAATTTCCTTTTGAAAGAGACAGAGCTGTCTGCTTAACACGTGGAAATTTCCTTTAACTGCCTTGCTGTATGCGTGATTACGTTGTTTATTCTCCATCGACCGTGAAAATGCGTGGTTACTATCTAAATTATTTTGTTTTTAATGTTTTCTGTTGTGAGTGCTATAATAGAAAACTTTCTCAGCACATCTTGACAGGATACTTTTTTCCTCCTTTACATTTTGATGTTAATGTTGGCAAATAACTTCTCTAAGTGTAGTTTTTTTTCTTTATTAGGGAAAATTGTACGATTCAACTAAATGGAAACAAATCTGAATGAAAATTATTTTCTTTGTAAAAGGCTCGTCATTACTATGTTGCATGAGTATAATTGGGTTTAATCTTTTAATTAGAATAGGATCAAGGCAAGAGCTCAAATACATCGGAGGAATAAAATTATTCAAAACTGTACAATGTTTGGGAGAGGTGGCACGGCGGGATATTCCACAAACTAAACTAAACATCTTTTGATCTTTTATTAATTTCGTAAAGGCAGAAGGCATTCCTGTGAACTCTCTGGTTTTGACCCGAAGTCTCCAGGTGAAGTGCTGCTTCCCCAGGTCTTCAGGTCTATCTCACCTTTCTTTAGACAGTGGAGTGGCATTTGATCACACCCACTTCCTGTCTACTTACCTCCTACTTCCTGTCCCTTAATATTGCCTGGATAGCCCCATCTATATGCTTGGCTAGCCATACGTGTCTAGTCCGGCACCTTCTCAAAGCCACCAGAAGAGGGAGTGCCCCTTGCAGCCTACCCTGGGAAGTTCGCAGGTTCTGAATGTGGAACAATCACCATGGAAACCGGTGGGATATTTGTTTCAATTGCTTCAACAATACGCAAATTTAGTTTAGTTTTGCATGCTAGATTTGGCAGATTCCAGTTTGTCATTAATAGATTTTTTAAGAGCAAATCATGGTTTTAGGTGGCTGGGTTAATAGTACTTCTTTTGATCCATACACGTGGAACCAGTCTGGCCAGTTTATCACACTGCAGTGTGTGCTGGAGGCAATACCGGCATTCAAATTGAGGGAAATACAGGAAAGGAAGGAAAATGTTCTTTTTCCACGCTATAGATTGCACTGAGGATTATCAGGATTACAGTTGGGGACGTTCCATGACCTTACGAATGTGAGACTGTACAGGAGCAAGCAAGGTGGGAAGACTTAATGACTCCAGGACATAACATCACCAGGTAGAAGAAGTGATGTCACTTTGTGGAGGGCGTATCTTTTCGCCTATGCATTGTGCTAGCCTATTGTCTAGGAGTTGTGTGGGTGAAGAGTTTCTCTTTTATTATGTCTATGGTGGGGTAGGGGTAAAAACTCCAAATGTGACTGCACACGTAACCACAATCCTCTCTGCCATGTCACGTAATGCTAACCACCAGGAACCTTCATCTGCAACGCTCAGGGAAATGTAACTTTTCATGTAAGTGTTTGCTTTCAGTTTCTCTAGCTCGGGTTTGCAATGGTTCTGTCTCATTGAACACGTACTGTGCTTATCTTCTATGTACAGATAATTTGTACTTATGTCTAGGATACACATAAACCTGACTAATGAGGTGAACGGTTTGCTTGTTTACAACAAAATTAATAACTATTGCAAGATCTGTTTATATTGGGTTTTCCAGAAGGGATAACACTGTTTTGTGTCCTGAAAATACCGCTAGTGTTGGCTGAGAGTGTGTGGCCAGATGCCCGGGGAAAGAGGAAAGTCACCCGGAGTTCCCGGGAAGCCACGCTTAATCTGGAGCCTCCAGGTCAACCCTAGAGAGTTACCAGACATGCTTTTGATCAACGTAGCCATATACATATACAGAGTAAAGGTTTATAACTAAAATTTTAAAGCTATAACATGAATAGATTTAAAAAAAACAACTCCAGTCCTCAAGTGCCATAAACAGACCACAGTTATTTGGATATCCCGGCTTGATCAAACAGCTCTATTAAAAATGAATTAAGCTACTTGTACAGGCGGGATACACAGAATTCCTGGCATGCTAGTGGCCCCCGAGGACTGAAGTTGTGCAGCCCTCATCCCACAGGGGTAAATGTTATCCTGCCTCTTATTGGCTTTCCTGAAACCTATGCTATAATGACTAGATCGGTCGTATGATTAGGTGGCACAAGTGACTGAATGTGAAGGAGCTGAAACTAAGCACTTTATATTAACCCTCACAGGGATATAGCTCTGAGCTTGCATGGCTTCCATTTTTTTTAACGATAGACGCTGGGATTGTAGACCAGATGTGTTACACTTGTTCCCTGCTTACAAACTATTATTTCCGTGATCTGCCTCTGGGTTTTGTTGGTCCCCTGGGCACCTACATAGCATGTGTTATCAGGGTTTGCAGCAGAACCTTTAGTAAACAGAAAATGGTTTGATTAAAGCACCATCTGGACCTGCGTGTTCTGCCTAAGAATTGCGTTAATGGAAATGTCACGGTGTTAGCATCTTTGTTTCCGTAACGAGGAGGCAGTAATCGGGATTAGGCCGCGTTCTGTGGAATTGCTGTAGGATCACGGACTGATTTGAGGCTAAGATTTATTTTTATAAAGCAATTCTTTTAATACACTTTCTTTGAGTGCAAAAGTACCAATAATATTTTTTAAGATTTTTGTTTTAAGTCTGAAGCACTAGGTAAGTAGTCTCCAAACAGCTACAGACCGACCATGATGTCTGCGTGTCAGGCTGGACACGTGAGTAATTTAATGACTTCCAACCATTTTGATTGAGTTGCCTCTGCAGAAGCTGGGATATCTAAAGGTCCCGGCGTGTTGGTAGCCCTCGTGGCCTGGAGTTCAGCCCTTTGTGCATAGGTCTTACTTCAATGATATGATGTCACACATTTTAAGCCACAGGATGCCCAGAGAGGAAGAATAGATTTCTATCGGCAGTTATGTCACAATACGCTCAATGTTTGAGGAAATACTCATCGATTGTGTTGTGGTATCGGCACACCTGGGAACTCTCCTGGTTTGACCTGGAGTCTCTGGGTGAAGCGCCGGTTCTCAGGGTCTCGGTAACCCCTCTCTTTTTCCGTTCAGTAGAAGACGTGTTTAGCAACATCCATTCCTCACCCACATTCCCTTCTACCCCAAAGAGGGATAACTCTGCCTAAATGTCCAGTTAGCCCCACACCGTGGGCATGAATGAGTATTACGTCTCCACGCTAGTTTTGCAGTTGACGGAGTTCCTGTGGACAAAATCATGCAATTACTTGAAGAAAACACTGCTGGGAGAGGAAAAAGCTCCACACCTTGTTTGCCGACGGGTTACAAAGTGCACCAGGCTTACCGTGATAGGTTAAAGATACAAGGGAATTGTTAAATTTACACAAAAGGATGTGTGTGGGGAGGGGATCCTGGCCCGTAACGCCTTGAGTGCACCTTAAATGACACCATGTTTTAAGGCTTCCGACGTGTTCAGGCGACGCCAGTTCCTGCGTCTTCATACGTTATAAAGCAATGATTGACTGATTCCTTCCTGTCGTTTATCCAGGATCTTGTAGCAGACAATGTATGTTTCTTCTCCCAAAAATAGATGTACTTTACAGCCTGTCTGTTAATGTTTACTGTGATCACAGCTCGCTTCAAAATCGCTTATACGGTATATGTCTACTACGTTAGCAAGTTACACTCGGTTCTTAGGAGTTGTACTATCTACTAATTATAGCCCTATCCATAACATTTCTTTTGTTATTTTTATTATTTTGTTTGATCACATGCCACAACGCTGTACTATGGGAAAACAAGACATAACAATTTGACTGAAATGAGAGAGCACCATCCTATTCCATGGAGTTGTACAATTAAAAAATCTGCTGTATTGAACTGGATCCTCCAGCGTAGTTTTTAAGGTTTTTTTATCATTTGCATTTCCTTATTCAAAGGGCTTTAAAATGCCATGTTTTGTTTAATTTCAGAAAAACATTTGCAGTTTGGGCCAATTACAGCGTATGTTACAGAACGCCGTATATCGACCTGCGATGCAGAATTCTACTTTTGCTTACAAAACAAGCAACTTGCATCAATCTGTTATCTCATTTTATTTTATACGTGGGAATTCAGTCAATGCTTAAAAGCTGAACCCGTTGTAAATCCACATGGCGCTGCTTTTTATACTGATATTTAGGATAAAGCACAGCTAAGCGATTTTGCCACATGACAGATGCAAGAGGCAATCTTTTAGCGATAAATGAGGTTGCTTCCCCTCCGTGCCCCCTGCAAGGAAGAAAACACAAGTGGAAATAAAATCAATTTTCTTTTTCCCCTTTCACTCTTCTTCTCCTCTCGAGCAGAAGTTCATACAAGGAAAGCTTTTCAGCGGATATTACAGTACAATTCAAGCGCTCTCTCTCTGAATAGAGTGATTATGATAACCAAATAGAATGTTATAAATGGCATAAAACAAAAGGCAGTAAAACTACACCTTTATTACTATTTATTTTATATAGCGCCATCATGTTCCGTAGCGCTGTACAATGGGTAGACAAAACATAACAAGCAGTATATAACAGAACAACGTGACTTATAGAAGCAGATGAGGAGGGCTATTACTAAATACAAAAATTAAAAATATATTCCTCCACGACACAGGAAAAAAATAAAACAATGGATCAGTGGTCACTGGTTTCGTGGAGGAATATATTTGTAATTTTTGTATTTAGTGATAAAGGTGTTGTTTATGGTCCCCTCATTGCCTTTTAAAGAAATAAGTGGCGTAATAAAAGTCTCGCTGGCACATGGTTGCTTCGCCCTGTGCTTGGCGGACCCGCCGTGCTGTTGTGTAGTATTGTGTGCTTGGCAGACCCGCCGTGCTGTTGTGTAGTATTGTGTGCTTGGCAGACCCACTGCACTGTTATGTAGTATTGTGTGCTTGGCAGAGACCCGTGCACTGTTATGTAGTATTGTGTGCTTGGCAGAACCCACTGCGCGTTGGTGTAGTATTGTGTGCTTGGCAGACCGCGCTCTGTTGTGGTAGTATTGTGTGCTTGGCAGACCCGCCGCGCTGTTGTGTAGTATTGTGTGCTTGGCGGACCCACCGCACTTTTATGTAGTATTGTGTGCTTGGCTAATGTGTAATCTGCTGGAGGAAGTAACCTAGCCACCGGAATTTTTATAGGCAGATTAGAAATGTTAAACCCCCCCACCCGAAACATACCAGGCTGCGAGGTTTCATAGCGCCCTGCAATGTTGTTTCAACATCCACAATTCAAGATGTAATCAAATCCCCCTGTCAAAAGATACATTATGAGGCTATTTTATATATTTTTTATTTCACTACTCTTAAAATATAAAACCATGGAATACAAATATATTACATTATTTTTCATGGGTGTAATTACTCCCACGTCCCTCTTAAAATTCCTGTAAATTAACTGCAATGCAAATTTTTTTTTTTTTTTTTTTTTTTCTTTTCATCCATATTCTGCTACTGACACTTTTTTTTTTCTTTCCTTTACAGCTCCACTGAAAAGTCATTTCCCTGGAGATCTGCAGGTATGAGCTTTCAAATGCACAATGTCTGGACATGCTTTGGTTTTCTTTTATGATACGGAGTAAAACATCGGCGCTCAGCACGACAATAATGGTTTCTGCTGGCGGAATTTAACAACAAAATGAATCTATTTCATGATCTATAAGAAATCTCCTTAAAGTTATAATTACGGTTTATTAATAGTAACTCTGATCACTGGTTTTGTGAGTATCTTAGGTACTCTTTGGTGATATGCACCCATACCAAAAATTTGTGTGTATATGTATGAATGTGTGTGTGTGTATATGTGTGTATATATATATATATATATATATATATTATATATTATTTATTTTTTATTTTCCCCCCATCATCACAAGCTTTTGTAACTTGGCATCGCAGTAAATGGTTTATAAAAGTGTCATGGATGCATTTTATAGCTGATGCAATTCCTTCTTTGCATTGTGCTTAGGAGGCTGTTAGCTACGGTATAAGTGAAAAGATAATGTGAATCTTAAGTGCTTTAGCAGCAGATCATATACCGGCAAGCAGGCATGGGGTGTATTGTACTCCCTGGTGTGTTTAAAGGCATCACAAAATCATTACATTTGTTTTATACATTTACTGTCGGCTTGAGCAGCGCATTGCATGGATCTTCCTTTTTACCGGGACTGGCCATGTAGCGTTACCACTCTGACAGCCGGACATACGCTGTAACAGTCCTGTAATTCCAGCGGCATTAGTGTAGGTTAAAGTATTAAACGTTATCTAATGTTACCGGATCGTTTTCATCGTAAGCCCCGTTAATTCTGAGTAGCCTGCCATCTCTTGTGCTGCTGCTGCTTACTGTGTAATAATGTGTTAAGTTAGAATTAATGAGCTTCTTTAGCGGCAGCCTGATCTTTAACCTCAATATCAAACCTGAAGCTGTTCATTTTCTCAGAGAGGTTTTTCATTTTTATTATCATCATCACGTTAAACGGATTTAACTTCGCCGCCACGGCCTTTTGTACACAATGGAAATATATTTCCAATAAGTACTCTGCTGTTAAACTGTCCGTTCATTAGTACGAAGGCCTGGATTATGGTCTCCGGTGGCTCCCCTGTGTTTGCATCATCTAACTGTTTGCAATTAATAATTGTTAGCTTAACAGTGGGCTTCTTCTCGAAGTTTGTTCTAGGCTAGGGTTGTAATTGTTGCTATTGTAAGCTGTAAGACTACAGCTCCCACAATCCCTAGCACTAATGCAGCGATCTTTTTCTCCTGAAAAATACCACGCTGTTCCTGCTTTTCTACCCTAGGTCCAACAGTTTAAGGACGGTCTACCCATCTTTGCTTATTTTATGGTCATTTAACCTACAAACCAATGTTGGACTGCAGTATTTTTTTCATGCACCTGCAATATAAAGACCAACTATATAGGCCTGCGCCATGCCCCGGATCACTGCAAGGCGTTACATGGCACAGAATTATTTACCTTCATGTATGCATGTGGTTTATGGGCTCGGTGGCTTTTAATGCTTCATATTCATTGTATCATCTCGATATATGAATGTTACTCACGTCCGTCGCATTGGACTCATTTAAATGTATGTAATTAGTGTATTTGTGCTGCTATTTCCAGCTCCCTGAGTGCTGATTGATTGCCAGAATGAAGCTATGAAGTCATTTGATTGCAGTTTTCTCTGCCTGCCAGGTGGAGAGACCGCAGCGTTCTCACAAGTCCGCATCGCAATGCCAGGCTTCTTCCTTACAAGTGTAAAAGTGTATCCAAACACTCGCACTTTCCCTGCTCAGCAAATGCTGGATAGGTGAAATAATAAAGGTGCCGTGCGATATATCATACAGTATCAAAGTATAGCATGGATACATTTATTGGGGTTATCAACAAGTAGCTCTCCAGCTGGAGCGGAAATATAACTCGAATTATTCCTAGCCACTCGCTGGCACGCGTTTTCTGTAGGATGTTAAGCAGGCTCCGTGGGAGTTTGGCTCCCTGCTGCCTGTCCCGGTACTGAAATCATTGATTTTGGTGCTTGGAGACGCCAGCCATAGACAATGAGACATACATAGCACTCCTTTATAGAGAACGATTAATACTCGGCTGTACTGCCTTTACTTGCGTTACTGCATTTCATTATGCTGCACCTGCATTTTCAGCTGTAATATTGGCATGCATTCTGAATACCCTACTGCCTCTTGGCTAGTGTCCATCCTCCGTTATAACCTTCCACATGTAGGTCCAAACCCGCAGCTTTGCCAGACTATTAGGCAAGTTACTACAGCTGCAATACAGCTGCATACTCCTTCACCATTGCCTTCCCACACACTAATTCATTTACATATGTTTTTATTCATTTTAAAGAGCTTTAATATTCTGCCAGATAACGTTGTTATATATTCATGTTTTTCTTTATGATTGTCCCGGTGTCCTTGCATTCATTTTATTAGGAAGAAGTCAAGTCTCATCATACTGCGTTTGCTGTAAAAGATACATTACCCGGATCTTCTTAGCAGCTTTTTGTATAGAATTCTATGTAATATCTAAAACTCATCTCTACCCGTTGACCTCAATGTAACATTTCCTAAGATGCTCAGGAATAGATCATTCTTATGTTTTAACATATCCAGAAAATAATATAATAACCAAACCAACAAATTCCTTTCAACATGGTGTTTCAGCATTTAAATACATGTAGTTAGCCTAATGTTTTGGCGAAACGCGTCGGTTATTGTATTGGATGTTGTCTTATGCCTGACCTCATTCCTTAGCAGTGCTGGGCACAAATTATTTTAGCAGTTGCAAGTAATATTTATTATCCGTTTTGTGTTTCTGTAGAACTTTCTTTAGAAATGGTTTTCTTCCCCGTGAAGTGCTTCCTGATTTTTTAGCAGGGACTTAGTGCTATTCTGATCTCTCCATAAGGTTATTCTACGCAGTCATCTGTATCAGCAACCCTAACACCTTCATCTGCCTAAAATATTTGCATAGCACTTCAAGCCATCAAGCAGCAGACCTAAAATTAAATCATCCGAATGGGTTCTTGGCATTCCGCAGAATGAGTTCATTTAAAGAAATGATCCAGCGGAGATCGTGGAGCCCCCATCGGTTATATTTTTTGAGCCTTCACAGCTTGCCCATTTCCAATTTACAATCATTTCAGCAGCAATTCAACTTTCAGAATTTGAGTGATGTTTATAATCATCTTTCTACATACACACTTCAAAGCATCTTTTGGCCCAACGCATAAGAAGAATTGTTGTAAAACATGCAAATCGTTGTTCGTCTCTTGTCCTCAATTCACTTTTTTATTTTTTACTTTTCTTGAGCAAAGCTGATAATGTGTGTTGGATGAATTGTATATTTCTCTCTTTTCCAAAAAAAAAAAACTATGAACCCCTTAATGACAAAGCCTGTACATGTACGGGCTCAAAATGCATTTTGCCCATTGTCCTTAAGGGGTTAAATGGTACATGCTTATTTTTTCAGTAGCTGGGGGAAGCAGTTGTTGTTTGCACCGTATCACTTCCTGTTGCAGCATCTGCTTGTACAGGAAGTGCTTTTAAAAGCAAGAGTGCAGGAGAAAAGAGAGGAGTAAAGTCAAGTACCATGGATTTTACATGTTTTGGTTATTATGTTGAAGAAAGCATTTCAGTCTTTGGTGACATGTGATAAAATATAGCTTATTCCACAGATGTAATAGGCATATCCTCATTTCTATTGATTTTTGTTACATACAGATGATATATTTTATTCGCAGATGTGCCAAGTGGAGGTCCAACCAAGCAGAGGCTGTCAGACTCAACAAATCCCAATCACTTCCTCATAAGATCTGAGCCAGAACCAGTTGCCATGTATTCCCCGGAGCAGACGTCGCTTCATGAAAGTGAGGGTCTGTCCTGTGTTCACTTACAAATTTAATAAAAAAACCCATTTTGTACGCTTTACTTCCCTCATCATAAAACTAATCTTCTTGTGGCTTTCTTGGGTCTTGTTAGGATCCCTCGGAAACTCGAGGAGTTCAACGCAGATGAATTCGTACTCTGACAGCGGATACCAAGAAGCAAGTAGTTTCCACAATCACTCTGTAGGGAAGTCAGAAATACGACAGCATCATTCCTTCATGGGACCCAATAGTAACCACGTGCTGAGGAGCTCGAGGGCAGAAGGACAAACCTTTGTTCAAGTAGGTTGCCTGTTCTGACCACTCACTTTACTCTTATTACTATTTACACCTACGTGTAAATAGACCATTCTCTTTCTACATGGTAGAAGTGACACATACATGTTTTTATACCTATTGATTTGCCAAGCAAGGTGGACGTTCAGCATAGGTGTTCAGTATAGAACTGGGAGCAATGTCTTCGTCTACACAAAAAGTATCTTTGGGACGAGCTTGAAGGTTTAAACTGGGGTTACAAGTCTTAGGCAGCCCTCAAGTGTTCTGAAAAATAGTGTTACAGCTAGTCAAAGACTACTCCTAGTAAAGGTTTCAAACCAAATACCAGGATAAAAGGTCATGAGGTTCCATGAGCGTTAAAGCACGGGCATTGATTATTTAAGACACAAATACATGTCAGTGTTACAACACTGTAACATGTTCCAATACATATTCTACATTCCTTAGTATCTGTTGTGTTAAATCAGTCTATTGTGATACAAATAAAATGCCTAAGTCTTATTTTATGTAGGGCCCTTAAGATCCCAGCACCACTCCCAGGAAGAGGTGGGACGAAGTTAATTCAGTAGTATATGTGTTATAAAATGCTTGTAAATGCTGTGTTATGACACCTCTGTCTTTGACATTTCATAAGTTATAGTTAGGCGCCTGTATTTACATGAAAACTTACAAAAACGATTAGTCTGTCAGGATCGGAGAAAATAGGTTCATCAATCAAAGCAAAAGCCTGTTAGTGGTTTTAAGCTACAGCATGGCAAATGAACCGTGGGTAATGCGTCAAAACATAGAATACTAGATGTATACCCCTTATTGTAATTACTGTTTAATCTGTAGTTTAAATTATAATTAATGTATAATACTTTTTTTAATGCAGCCACAGAACAGTATGGCAGCTAACCGAGCTGTGAGGCGTGTCAGCTCTGTTCCGTCAAGATCCCAGTCACCATCTTATGTCATTGGATCTGGAGTTTCTCCATCTAGAGGATCACTGAGAACTTCTCATGGAAGTGGGTATGGCTCCCCATCTGTTGCAGACCCACGGCTGCTTCCCACTTCAACCTCGTACTCTTCTACTACATTGCCTTCTCAGAGAGCAGCTTCTCCATACACCATGCGCAGGTCTACTTCACCAACATCGGTGAGAAGAATGGGTTCCATAGCTTCTCGACAAAACTCCAACCCAAGCAGCATGACTTCATCTTACCAAACCTTAGGAACCTCCGGCCGTGTTGGCTCACCTCTAAACTTATCTGATGGGCAAAACAGAATTAGTTCTTCGTCGCAACCGCCTATGAGCTCCACCTCTTCTCCAAAGCGGGCTGGCATGACTGCTGTTCCACAACATCTTGGGACATTACAGAGGAACTTGCACGACATTGACCCATACGGTCAGCAACCTTATGATGTTTATGAAAGAATGATTCCACCCCGGCCTGATAGCCTCACAGGTAAGTACAAGCATACATTGTAAAGTCAGGTTGTACTTTTGCTAGAATATGGAACAACTAGGTTTATCCAATACCATTGTTATTAATAATTATTAACCTATACATTTTGGTAGCAGAGTTCCAGTTGAAAGTTGGTTGCATTCTCTTAATGCAAAGCAATGCTTCTTCTTCTTAGGAGAGCCAGCTGTGCCATTCTTTTCAATCCCGTTGACCCAGTGCAATAAAACTTCCTATCCCAGATCTACAGCTGCTTCTAATCTTCATTTTAAAAAGATATTAATTCCACTGTCCGTTCCTTCTTAGCCATAAAAAAGGAAACTAGTGTATATGATCTGCAGTGATGACTCCTTACAGTGAGGTTTTTAAATAAGAAGGTATGTCTAGTCAAAGCGCTCTATTACCATCATCTTGGCTGGACGCCCACTTCTAGGGAGAGGAGCCATTTGTGGATCTGCCGTGTGTGGGATGTATAAACTCATGGAATCCTTCAGTTATCCATTCCTCCCATACCGCTGGTCATCAATATATAGAAAGTATACGTGTCCTGGAAAATCGCGATTCTGCTTTTATAATCTATCAACGTTTCACTTCATCCATCACTGGATCTCAATTAAATTGTGAAGGATTCAATGGCTACTCAGCTTTATCATAGGAAATTAAACAGGCTATTACACGGGCTCATGTTCTTTTAATAGCTAATTCTGCATTATGACAGACCCTCTGTTATTCTGCCTTGGGGCAAAAATGTACAGTATTTCCAAACTGTAGCACATTGTTCTAGAAACAATTATCCGGAAATACAGATCAGAAAAATTAGGCCAGGTGGGAATGGCAATTATCGACAATAAATTGCTTTATTCCAGCTAGCTATTTTATTTTTCATGTGATTGCTTTTAGATAAATTTGATTCTCTGTTGAGTAATGACCGGGTGTGTATGTAAATAGGAAAACAAGTATGTGTCTCTAGCATGGATCTAAACATAGTAAATACCCACCAGACTTTTAATAATCTTAGTTACCCGTGATCATATCAAGTAAAAGCTCTTATGTACGTTCTCTTTGTATAGTTTTATAAAACTATTTTATTTGTCCAGCCAAAAGTACGCAAAGCTTTTAAAATGCAAATGCAAGGCTTTTGTTTGTTGGAAAAAAAAAAGATATTTGGATTTTTATTAGTAACTAATAAGGAAACTGCTGTTTAAGCAGCTCGCGGTTACACTGTTTTTGCTGCAGTCTGCGCTTTCCTGAATCAATTGTCATTAGACGCCTGAGAATAGCATTACTTAATAATTAAAAATCGTTAATCGCATGTGACCCCGTTGGGTGTGTCGTGCGATAAGAACTCCGCTGGCTCTGTGTAATGGAAAGTGAAATACCGAGGGACTTTGGGAGTGACCCAGAGCCTCCAAAAGAAGCACTGCTTCCCCAGGTCTCCGGGTCATTTTTTTTTCATTCTTCAGGCAGGGGAGTGGCATGTGACCACACCCACTCCCTGCCCACATTCCCTGCCTCCAAAGCTGCGCTGGGCCTAGCTCCACCCCACCGTGTAACCACTCCCCCACGAGAGGTAAAGGTCTGCCAAGAGAAGTACCCATGTATGTCAGACACCATTTCATTAATCCCTGCGCATTATCTATGCATTATACGGGTCAGCTAGGCCCTTCTTGCAGGAAAAGCTCAGTGGGGTTGGCCAATCATAATGCATAGTGAACTCGGATAAAATGTTGCAGTCCCCTGCCAAAGCCCTGATCCGTGGAGGTGTTTGAATTTTTTTTTTTAAATATAGCAGAAGCGCGTACTTCTATGTATGATGCATATTTTTTAGAAAAATGCCCTTTGTCTCCTTTTTCTACATTTTTCACTGAATGCCCTCCCTTGGGTGCTGTCTGGGTTGATATCCCTTACTGGATTGAGCCTGTCCTATACTGTTACAGGAAAACAAGCAACTGGGGGATCGCAATTTATAATTATATTATTGAATCTCACGTGAGCTTGGTGTAAGAAAATCAATATATATAAATATATGCATCTGGCAGGTTTCCTGAACGTATGAACTGCAACGCCTCCAATCCCTGCTACCCTGCACGGCACACAGGGGTGTCTTAAAGGAAAGAAATTATCTCGCTGATGTATTTAATTATTTTCTGTTTTTATTTTATTTTTTTTAGGCTTGAGGAGCTCGTACGCGAGTCAGCATAGTCAGCTGGGACAGGACCCGCGTTCTGCGGTATCACCTGACCTGCAGATCACCCCCATCTACGAGGGCAGAACGTATTACAGCCCCGTCTACCGCAATGCTAACCACGGAGCGGTTGAGCTACGGCAGGGCTCGCAGACCGCCATTTATCGCACAGGGTCAGGTGGGTATGCTTGTTATTTGCCTGGGATTTATTTCCTAAGATGTGGTGTTCACCATGAAGGCCATTTAACTAAAAATGTATCCATATTATAATAATAATCTGTTATGTTTGCTACTGGGCAGCAAATCAAACGTTATCAATAGGAAAAAGGAATTGCACAGCCAGGCAGAATCAGTGCTGGCCATCGAGAAAGTAGAAAGGTGACGTCTGGATGACAGGAGAGGAGGATAGGTGGGATACAATGATGTATTCTGCCCTCGGCCAACTAGCGGAGGGGGGCAGATGGCGCTTTTGGGTGGTCAAGGTGTCGTGTTCCTCAATGGGCCGGTTACAGAGGTTGATCTCTCTCAACCAGCCTTTTTACCCTTTGGCTGCTGTGTGGAGAGAAATTGACTTGAATCCGATAAGGATTCGTTCTCAGGGATCTTCTTGAACCACAGATGAAGTATCAGATACTGATTTAAAGTAACTTGGGTCGTCTGTGTGGTTGAAGCACTTAAATCAATATGTAAATTGAAAATTATTATGGGGAAAAAAGTGACACTGTTTCTCCTGAAGGCCGAGGTTACATGCAGCCCGATTGTGGAAGTAAATTAATCGCTGCCCTGTGAGTTTGTTTAGTTGCCATAAACCTCCGTGTGTGCGCAGCGTCTGACACTTTGATGCCGTGGGGCCAAGCTGTAATACAAGCAATTTGCAATATATAATACATTGGGTGTGAAGATGCCACGCTGCACAAAAGTCTCCTGCGCTGGACCTTCCGTATCAAACCATTATCATGGGACCGGTAAATCAACCGGCACTGATTAAACGAGGGCCCCGTGGTAAATGATTTAGAGTAATGGTTTGATGGATGTGAAAGCCACGCGCTCCTGACAAACGGCTCTGTCGTAGGCTCGGGTTTTTAAAGAACCGTTCGGTTCTACAGGGTTCTGCTAAACTCCGGAATTATTGCAGCAAATTCCTGCGCGCAGCCGGGGAGGGGGGGTAATCAATTCGGACATTGAATACAAAAGCCCTGGGTGTTAATAAATCTCTGGGGGTAAATACTTTTCTTTCTTTTTTTTTTCTCTCCTGCATGAAAATAAAATCCTACTGTTATGCGCACTGATATGTAAAGAAAAGTGGATATTGCCGTATTAGCCCAAAACAAAACGGGTGTCATTCGTGTTTATTAGGCAAAATTCTACGCCAACCACGCTCCATGATGAACGCGACATAATTGCTCAGATTTATGGATCATTCGTTGGCAGATTGAACAGAATGGTTTGTCTCGTACAAGGCAAGAAACCCCCCGGTCTAAAATACATCGATGATATCCCTCTACCCCAGCAACAAACACTTACCCACAGGGGGCGCACCATGCTGTGTATACTTAAGACTTCTGGGGTCCTGAAAGCTTATTAACTTAACTTAAATATTATGTTAAAAATGACAAGAGACAGGTCTAACAGCATTATTCAGTGGGTATTTAGTGGGTATTTACTAACCCCTGTTCTAGGCGCTCATACTTTTTATCTCAGCTCTCTCTCCGGTGTTTAAAGCTTTAAGAGCTTCCCGCAGCTCGTCTCAAGTCCTGGAGTGTAGTCCTGCGTAGTGCATACGTAATAATCCATTTTTTATTTTTAAATGTTTCGAAGTTAAAGAAAATATATATTTTTTTGTGTGTGATTGCAATCTGAGCTTTAACTACGGATACCAGGTTTATATTTTTTAATATTATAATTATTATTTATATTTTTGTCAGATATATATATATATATATATATATACACACACACACACACACAACCTTTTGAGGTTTCTAATAGCGGGGAAGTCACTTTTAGCTTTTTTCGAAGTAAAATGTGGAGTTCTTGTACAATTGCTTGCGTTTGACATGCCCATTAAAAGGTTTATCCGCTCTCGTGTGTGCTGATCCTTGACCAGTTTTCTTGCCCGCACCATTTAAATGTCTCATATTGGCAACCCCTGGCAGTCTCTTCAGTGGCATCCGAGACGGCCCTTCCATTAACCTGGCTGACCCCATGCAAATCACCTCCCCTATTAAACATCCATTAGGTGTGATTGCCTGTCAGCAGCGACTGTAATTATACCCCTGTGAGCACCCTCTTTATTTCCATCAATGACTGGTTTAGTACATTGTATTTATTACATTCCCCGAAATAATTTACAGTTAACACCTTTATAGCTTTACACATGCTGTCCTACTTCGATAAAATATCTACTGAGCTCTCTAGTATTTTAAAACTAAACCTTAAAAACCTTAAAACCTTATAAGAATCCTCTAGCTGCAGCTTATCAATACCTGCTTTTGTGTCACATGACAATGAAGTGTTCCCAGCACAAATACTGAATGAGACGAAATGCTACGTCTGTCTTTGGTCACATAAAATGACTGCGTTTAGGTACAAAAGTGTTAAATCCAGCAGTGTGGGAACAGCACAAGTTCCACAGAGAAAACGACTTGTAAGAAAAACATTTTGGTAATTACTGCAAACTACCATTATAGACCCCAAGCTGCAGACTCCCTGCAAAGACACAAAGCATGTAACACGCAAGGGCAAATATACCGTGACAGACACGATGCCTGTAACACGCACATAGAAACCGGGACAGAGACACAAAGCCTGTAACACGCACATAGATACCGGGACAGAGACACGGAGCGTGTAACACAAATGGGCAACAGATTAGTACAGAGATGTTCATTGGAAAGCGGTGTTTTGTAGCCAGCACAGCAATGCCCCCCCCCCGAGCGCTCAAAGAAATCAATAACATTTTTTAAAAAGAAAATAAAAGCAGGCGATATTTCTTTTGTAACTCGCTGAACTGCGTGACCCCGATACCGAAATACACCGCGCCGAACATATCTTCTGTCATAGATTTATTTGCGCTACACGACTCAATCTGAGGACATAATCAATGTGTAATTATTACGCTGCGTTCTAAGCCATTTTTTTTAGTTTTGAACATCCACATCCCGCTGGTTTTCAGACAATGCTGGATCCTGCAAACGTGCCACGGCCAGTAGCTTTGCTGAACTCCAACTCACAGAACACTCAGCCGGCTGCAGCACTGCATGGAGTCTCGCAACATTCGCCATTTCGCCCTTTACCCCCAAAAATCAAATATGCTCCATGATGGCTGTCGTGAATACGGTTCCCTTTATTAACTGCTTTCTAATGCAAGGCGTTACATTCCGCGCAGCATTCATTCTGTGACGAGAATCCCTGTTTAACGTAGAGAAAGGCGTCCGTTAACCATTAATCACATGCATTATTGTTATCTTTACTTAATGTTCAACTTTTAAGTTATTTAGACTTATATTTTCCCTCTCGGACATTCACCAAAGGCGCACCCAACGCATTTAATGTGAATTTACCTATGCATTTTAATCCTACTGTTGGCCCAAATCAGACGTTTTAGAGGATCTTTTAATGCGGTTCTGGTGCCGGAGATTATTCTGATTATTATTAATCATTCTAGATTCCGAGGAGTCATGAGTGCCGTGAAAGAGCCTTTAGCATTTAATTAGTTAATATGGAGAGTATAGGTATATTTTCTGGAATTCACCATTGGTGCCCAAATTACTTTTGGCGTCCTTGACATTGTTGATTTATTTTGCTAGGGACTGGTAGCCTACAAAGGACGATAAGTCACCGTAAGCTCACTCACATGCCAAAGAAATAATTCTGTTCTCAACACCGCAGCTACCTACGCAGAGACGTACAGATCGGTGCCGTACCGACGCGCAGAACCCAACTACGGCAGAATGCCCCACTCAGCAGCGGCCGACGACGGGGCGACGAGGTCTCCATCCATTGACAGCATCCAGAAGGACCCGAGGCAAGTACTGCATGCAGATAACCCAAAAGAACGTTAAACTGCTGGGTATGTAGCGTTAACGCTCCCCGTCTGCGGTACAGACCTGGATATCCGTTAGAACTCAGTCTGGATCGTTGGATGACGATCCACTTCCAATCATCGCAGCCTGGGGATTCGCTTGCTCGCTATGATCTTAAGGGGTAACCCCCCCCCTTTATTTATTTTGTTGGGCCTTAGGATCGGACCTTGTCAGCACCTGTCTGTGTTAATGGACAGCTAGGCTGCTGAAGAATTCTACTTAGAATTCTATAGGGGTGACTTATAATTTCTGCCAAAGCGATGGAAATCCGTGCTTGTGAGATTAAAATCCAAAAGAATTGGCAGAACCTGGTGGGCTGGTAAGTGCGTCGCTGGCTACTTATTTAAAATCCCGGAAAGCCCTGGCCTTTTATTTATTTTTTATAAAAATGTATAAAGGCAGCGCGTCCCCGTGTATCGATTTAGTCATTATGTCTCCTTTAAGCTGTGTTGTGTGGTTTTCTATGTCTCCATGTAAATTTATGGCCGTATAATCAGCGATATTATTTCAGTTCTATTTAACAAACCATTGCTTAAAGACCAAAATGAGGCCACTAAACTGATTGGATTCCACTTAACACCATCCTTTGTGACCTTCCATCAGAATCATTTGCCTATTATAGTCCTTTGTAAAGCGTGCCGGGTTACAAGTGACACAATTCGGGTTAATCGCGAGGAAATCTCCTCCAGCAGTCAGAACAGATTGTCACCGGGCAGCGTCATACAAATTCCCCTTATTTGTTGGAACCGAAGAATATGTTTTGCCTTCGGCCCCCGGGGCCGCACATGCTGCAGCCGCTTTAAACACACACATTCAAAAGAGCCAGCTGTAATCTTGTCAGATTTAAGTCTGTACATTTTAAAAATGTTCCTTTTGATGTAACATCTAAAAAGTTGCCTAAATCCATTGCTTTTGTACATAAAAGGAGTCATTTGCTGCTTGAAGCAGCCACGGTATCTCCTCGTCAGGAACTCGCTGCAGTAAAAGTGTTTAATCTGCGATTAATGGGAATATGGATTAAATTTACGGAATCCCACTGATACTGAAAATGGTTTTAAAACCAAACTCTTTCTTTGAGTTTTCGCATTGTGCTGGACGAGGCCTTTACAACGCATTAGGAAGTTAGAAGAGTTTACATTTTTTACTCAACTGCAAACTTTTTTTTTTTTTTGCATATGAATTAAACTTTTTCTGTTTGATAAAAAAATGCTTTTAATGGTTTCATTTATGTTTTCCAACCAAGCATAATATGTGTATTGACTGATTGCAATAGAGTATGTTTACCTAGTGTGCAAATCTGGATTGTAAAAATAGCCTTTATATTAAGTATTTCTTTTCCCAGGACTTTCAGACTAGGCCCTTACCTCCTGTACACGGTGGGTGTATGTGTGTATGTATATATATGTATATATATATATATATATGTGTATGTATGTATATAATACGCACGCATACATTCACGCACGCACGCACACCTACATTCACGCACGCACAGCTCCCATCATTCCTGGTTTACACGGGATAGTCCCAATTTTTCAGAGACTTCCTTGTTGTGCCAAGTAGCTGACCCGCTATCGCACTTTTGTGTGATCCTCTGCTCTCCCCAAACGTCCCAAGGAGTTGTGCAATGAGTGTTGCAGCTCCCACGTCCTTCTGCTTTAAAACGTCACCCAGGAGCTCTTGGGTTAAAGTGACTGGATGGCCATGCCCCCCCCCCCCCCAACACAGCATGTATATTCACCATGCTGTAATCATTCTTTTAACGCTTTGTCCCCAAAGAGTTCCATTTTCCCGTAGTGTCTTTCTAGATTTGGAAAAGACTTTTCCACAGTAACCGGTATCCATAATGTTTTACTTTTGCGCTGGCATCGCGACCCCTTTCGGGGTTTTATCTCAATCTAAGGTGCTGGGGCGCTCTGGGCCAATTTGTAGAAATGTCTCGGATAAACATAAAACGATTACTTAAAGTTCACTTCTCCAAAATAGTTTTCCAGAAATGAATGACCTTCAAGCAAAGCTGCTCAATTTTCACATAACCCTGTAAAGCGATGTTTAAACCGCAACATTTTATGCAACTGCCCTTTCTAAACTTTTCATTTCATTTTATGTAGCATTTCGTTTAGACGGCCGTAGCTGGGGATGTGTAATCAAAGGCATTTATTATGTCTCAGTAGAACTTCCTTCATTATAATACAAATATATATATATATATATATATATATATATATAGTAATCGCTTATAACACTAAATTGCATTAACCCTTTCGTAATGCTCGTTTTCAGTGCTCAGGGATGTCCAGATCTTAATCATGTTTGTAAATTGTTCATTTCTCTGCAGCCCTAATTTAATTATTATTTATTTATTATTATTCCAGCCAATTACACCACGTTCTTGAGCGATCCTCTAAATCTAAATGGAACGGGGCGATACACCATGATTAACACATTTGAATTTTCAAATGTCACGATTGAAACTTCTAGAAAGCCAGCCGGCAGGAAGGCAATTTATTTTCGCTGTTTCATATTACGTGATGTCAGAAGTGGAGTATGATTTAATATGCGTCGCTCGGTACCTTGTAACTCATTACCTGCTGAGAAATTACCTCTGCTGCACATTCTATTTGTCTTCTCAAATTCTGAAACGGTACTTTATTACAGGGAAAGCTCCAGATCTGTGTACCGTATATTTTATTTGCGTTCGTGATATTAGGTACGTTTAGAAAACCTCTTGACCGCTGGCAAAGCCGGATCCGATTAACCGCGGAGCTGAGCCAGTTGCGCGTATAAATTCCAGTGCCCGTCTTTTGATTTGTGACCTTTTAGAAGGTGCCGCTTACGGAAACTCTACAAAGAGGTTCTGCAGCAGCATTAATGGTTCATTGTCCTATAAAACACTTTTATTTTGGTGATTTGTATCTTTGACTAGAACTGCTCTTGAGAGCTTGCCAGCATTGCTGTGAAGTTAAATGGGCTTATTTATTTCTCTCTGCTTTCTAGAGAGTTTGCTTGGCGTGATCCAGAATTGCCGGAGGTCATTCACATGCTGCAGCATCACTTCCCATCTGTGCAGGCCAATGCAGCCGCCTACCTTCAGCACCTCTGCTTCGGAGATCATAAGATCAAGCTCGAGGTAAGCGTATGTTCGTAGTGACTTCTCAACTAACCGCCGATCTGTGCTTGTGCGAGGAATTCTCTAGTTTGCCTGGGCTGGATCAGATTGATGAGAGATGAAATATCTTTGTTTTGCCAATTCCACTCATACCTTCTAACTTGGTGATTAATAGT
This sequence comes from Spea multiplicata, assembly GCA_009364415.1. Classification (NCBI taxonomy): domain Eukaryota; kingdom Metazoa; phylum Chordata; class Amphibia; order Anura; family Pelobatidae; genus Spea; species Spea multiplicata. The sequence continues at coordinate 28,969 of VKOC01001397.1, read as the reverse complement.
AATTATGCCAACCAGATGTTTTAATGTCACTTGGAGTCTATAAATACGAATAACAGCTGTTAAAGTAATTTGCTTCGCTCCCACCCTATCTTCTGCCTTTAAGCTCATAAGTACTGATATATTCTTTTTTTGCTGTTTAGGCTGAAAGGGTTACCATGTTTTCTGTGGGGTTTTTTTTACGTTTTATTGATGAAGGAAAGAAACAATAGTTTTCTGTCTCCTTCATTCTTAATTCTCCGCAGTTATTATACACGTGAATGGCATTCATTCGTATATGTAGCGAGAGCCGCCGTCATTCTTGCGCTGTGAATGGCTGATGAGGGCGAGGACCCCGCTAGCATTCTCGAAAGGTTATGTCGCAAGCATGGAAACTGTATAGTGGAAGCACACACTTCCTCCATCCCACCTCTGACCTAGGCATATGCGGGTTATTTTTCTACGAATCAACCAGGTGTTGTTGTGACGGCGTAGCTTTCGTTAGGGAGAACAGATGTCTGGGTGTGAGACACATTGCAAAGGGCACGCTTTGTGTATACAACATTGTATACCTTAGTGTAGCATGACACGTCTTTACTGCTATTAATATTACTACGCTTTGTCGCAACTGTACTAGTCTTAAAAATGTAATTGCAACTACTGCTACTTGAAGGTGAAGGGTAACTGAAAATAAAGGATTGGGCTATTTTATTAACATTTACATCGTGAAAAATAATAGAAACAAGCAGTCTGCTGAAAATAATAATAAGTAAAATATATAATACCCTAAGACTGAATTATGTATATTATGCACTACCGGAAATATCAAGCAAGGGTATAAGATGTTGGGTAAATGAGAGGTGATGCTCACGAACCCCCCTGTATTATCCTTGTTTCATGCTATATTTAATTCATGTGATGGCTGAAGACCACTTGGGGGTTTAATCCATGCGCGAGTGTTCTCTGGCCATTAGACAGCAGGGGATAGATAATAAATAAATACGAGAGTGGAGGAAATTCACCGTGGGTGCTTCCATTTAATAGGAATCCTGGACAAATGGCCACAGCGTCCAAAATGTAAAATGTGTTCGTGCCTCGCGCCTAATGCTCGTACCGGCAGGGAGCACTGTCAGCAGCGCTAAGCATTTTTATTTTTTCATTCAAGCTGTGATGAGCTTGTCATTTCCTTTAGCACATGTTGTAATTGATTGATAAGCTGATATTGCTTTGAATTTCTCAATACAAGTTTATAACAATCACTTATCAATAAATAGGCTGATGGTAATAATACTATTATTATTTGCTCTAGGAGGCTTGGGGAGCTCTTTAAAAGCTTTTCGCTGCGGGTGACACCTGCATTTAGATGCAAGGAGAGTGTAAAGATCATCTGATCAGTTGGTCTCTCTTTCCATGCACACTGTCTGATCCAGCATGCAGGAAGTGACATCACATCCACTTCCTGCATGCTGGATCAGGCTGTACGGATGGAGAGAGACACTGGAAAGCAGTTTGGAGGGCTAAGGTGGCACAGAGAAGCTGTTTGGGGACAAAGCTGGCACAGAGAAACTGTTGCTTGGTGAAGTCGGGCCGCTCTATGGCTACGCCTCTAGTCATAAAATGAAAGGCATTTTGATAAATCTGTAAGGGTGACATTTTATCCTTACACATTCTGACATTTCAGCTTGAGTTTTGTTTTCTTCCTAGGTGTGCCGGCTCGGAGGGGTCAAACACCTAGTCGATCTTCTTGATAACAAAGTCCTGGAGGTTCAGAAGAATGCTTGCGGAGCTTTGAGAAATCTAGTCTATGGCAAATCAACCGATGAAAATAAGATTGCCGTGAAGAATGCTGGAGGTATTCCTGCCCTTCTGAGGCTACTGAGAAAGACGAGTGACCAAGAAGTCAGAGAGCTTGTGACCGGTACGTATCCGCAGCACACGCATCAACGGATGTTTTTTATTTGGCAACTCCAAGGGGACTCCCATTTTTGGTTCCCTAACCAGAAAATAATTATTCCTTTAGTAACTTTATGTAGTTAATGCTATACGTTCTACTGGACTACAGTTCCATGTGTCCTAATTATTACACCAGCATTCCTGTCCATAGCCTATTACATTTGATTTGAGTTTATTATTTGTTTTGTGGTTTTTTTTATTCCATTACGTCGATCGTATTCTCCTTCCCCTCCAAGTGGTTCTTTTTTAGTCTCGTGCAGTATTAGAGATTTATGTGAAAATCACAGAGTACATGGCATGGCTTCCAATTAAAATGTTAGAGGGTCAGCTGCATCGTATTTCCGTGAAAGTGGCATCCTTTTCACTATTGTTTTTGGTAATTTGTTCCCTCTGTAATTTTCATCATTACGATTATTTATTTAAAATCATCGCCGACGCCAAGTACACTGATTATCTGAAGCATTAACGCTCGCTTTCGAGCTGCTATGATATTGGCAAAAAAATAATTGTGTGTCATTTATGAATTTTCCGACCTAATGTTCTTTTCAGCCCGGTTCACAAACGAGAGCTGCAGACTTTGCAAGCTAATGATCGATTTAACTCCCGCGGGGAGTTCTTGACGTGGGACGGTCACAAGTCACGTTACAAGCATACAAATGATTTGGGTTTCAGTATTATCATATATGAGGTATTATATGAATAACATATCTAGAAAATACCGTATACGTTTCTCAGAGGAGCAGAAATAAAATCTTTTTTTGTTTTGTAATATTGTATAGAGTGATGGCATTTTTTCTGTTGACGACTAACTATATCTATATGTATAGATATATCTATATATCTATACATACACATGACCGTGGGCCAGCCTTTGGCGACGCGGTAGATAGTAGGGACGAGACGTTGCTCATCCCCGCTGTAATGCAGCCGTAGAAAGACATTATGTTGCTGTTAATGTATGTATCCAGCGTGGACGGGTTCCCGCCTGCGTCTATCGTGCGCTTGCAGATGTCAGGTTGCCTAGCAACACATTAGGCTTTCGCTTGCTGATCACAGATAGGTACGCGCCTGCGTTTGTTCAATAATTCGCCTTATAAATTAAATTAGTCATGGCGGGATAAAATGTGACGGCCGAGTTGTGCCCGATGCGCAGGGCAGCCTGATGTAGATGCATCTGCGGTCATTAGCCCGTGTTTTCATCCGGTCTGTTTCGCACGTTGAAGTAACGTGTTATTCCCGGGCCGCGCGTGAACACGTGGCACGCTCGCAGTCTCCATACGCACCTTACACATTTCAGCTCTCAGAAACGGGGGAATTTGAACTTATACCAAAAAAAGCATTTCAGTGAACGCTGCCCCGCTGGGGGTGATTGGACATTCCTTGTTCTTACAGGTTCTTGAAATGCGGAGATTTTGCCGTCAGCCTCGTGTCCCCCATAATCGAGTCAATTCAGGAACTGCTCGGTGTCTCCATCGCTCGTTATTCTTTATTTAGACATTTTGAGTTTCGAGGTACGGAATACCTGACCTAATCTAATGCATATTTTAATTCTCGTAGTGTGTTAACCGCTACCACTTTTGCTGGGAGGCCGTTCCGCTTATCTACCGTCCTCTCCCTGAATTCGCCTTTACCTTGTATGTTCATTAAAAGTCATCACACGTTACGTCGCAAATTCCACCTCTTCCACTGAATACAACCGCCAACGATGAAATCCTGAGTAAGACACATTAAAAGGTATCCGCTTCCTTGTAATTATTACAAGATTACCCTCCGTTTACGCTAACACCGGGGAGAAATAAATCACTGCTGTGTACGCTTCCCGTCATTACCTGCGAGTACAAAATAATTCATCTTCCCGTTTAATTTCTCTTTCCTAACGTTACACCGCGAATAATTGGTTGTTGAAGAAGAAAAAAAACACGCAAAGGAAAATGTTCAGTTCCTTCACAGGCTTATCTCGAAGCGGCCCTCGCCGGCCCCCCTCGTCTGCGCATCCTACGTATATTTTTAGTATTGAGCCTGTTATCCACTTTGGACAATTTGGCCCCGAAGACATTTATTTTCTGTAATAACCTGTGAGATAATCCCCCGCTAATCCTCACGAGCGCTTTCCAGCGCAAGGATTCTGACCTCTAATCGCTCGCCGCACATTAAAGAAAAACGGATCTCCTGTCCAGGATTCGCCGGCCGGTGCGATATCAGCCCCGAGAACGGGTTAAAAAGAGCCGATTTCTTCTCCGAGCTCCTTTCCTCGGCTCATTCGCTCCTTACATTTTATGAGATGAGGGTGAGAAACGAGGCCGTCTTCGCGTGATATTTTTTATGAAATCGATGCTTTTAGGTGAAGTAAGATCGCTGTCTGAAAGAACGCGGCATCAAACATCTCAAATATTTCCCGTTGTTCTCACTCTCCTGACTCCTCTTTTATTCCGTGTGCTTCAGAGCGTGCCGTGAATTATCCCATTCAACACGGAAATGGAAACCAAATGAAACGAGCCGGTGACTACAACAAGAGATCCGCGGAGAAAGCTTGTAGTTGAAATGCTCCTGGCGGAGAGCATTCTAGACGCAGCTTCGGCTAAACATGTAACGCGGGGTGGTTAATGTTCAGTAGACCTTTCATAGTGCCCACTAACGCTGTCCTCCTTTCCTACCGGAGTGCCCACTCTCCTGGCCTCTTAGTAGATGTGTTGGTCTTCAAGGTGATGAAGCACGGCCCCTCCTGGCTGAGGATTATGGGAACTCTGGTTCAGTACCACCTGGAGACCCATTCTAGATGCTAAGAAGCTCTTCTGAAATCCTGCAGATAATAAATCAGTTTGTAGATCAGCTATTTCTACGCCTCACTGAGAATGCGTGCGTTAATGTCAGTGCGGCTTCGCTGTTAACGTGCAGCCACGTGATTGCCCTCATGACAAACATCATCAATAATAGCCCATCATCAATAATAATCCATCATCATCTGTGTTCAAGGATCTTTTTACTTATTTTAATTCAGTAAACGCTACCTGTAGATTGTAAGCTCCTTTGAGCAAGGCTCCCCTTGCCCCTTGTTTCTGTAAGTCGAATTGCTATGTTATATGCAATTTGTTATTTATATGTATTACCCATCATACAGGGCTGCACAATACCATAGTGCTATATAAAACAATAAATAATATGCTAACTTACTGTTTTTATAACTATAGAATATGATTTTTTCTTAGTTTTCAGACACATGGCCCGTGGGAATATTATATAATTAGCTGTATGTTGCAGTGCGAGCTTCGTCTTAAATGATGAGTTACTATTACAAACACAGGTTTTACTCAAGATTTCTTTTATTTTGGAGCCGGAGACGAGATTCCAGAAACAGTCAAAGAAATCTCACCTCCTTTATAAACAGGATTCTAGATCATAGATTCACAGACTGACTTAAAACGGCTCATTCACTCAGTTTGATTGACTGTTTCTAATAATTGTGTTTTGACTCTTCAATTTGAACCACGTAGCATGAAGAACACTGGAGGTGATTAAATCCATCTAAATTCCAACATAGAACATCAAATTAAAAGTCAATTAAAAGTTGCCCTGGAAGCGAGCCAGCCGCGGGAAGCGAGCCAACTGCATTGATAACCACGGTGGCGATTGCTGGCGCAACGACTCCCAACAAGCCCCTGCTAGAAATGACTGGAGACGGCGGTTGTCTGATCTGATTATCGAAGTATAACATGACTTAAGGGACATTAAGAACAAACCCAGGAAGGGCGAGATGTCAAGTGAGGATTTTAATAATGTGTCTGTCAAGTCCGGTGATATTCAGCTAACAAATAAGCAGACTAATTGCCGTGACACAATGCAGCTAAACTTCTTCTACTCTTTGTAAAACTCCTTAAAGTCTATATCATATACGGCTGGGTTTACACACTTAGTCCGCGGGGTTCATCCTCAGAAATATGCATTTATTAGAAGTAAAAAAGAAAATAATTGCTCTGTTGCAGCTTTCCAGTGGAGTACAGAGATGTGCTGTGCAGATCCACTGAATGTCTCGCGATTAGAGATTTTTTATACATTTTTAAATAGTCTGAAGAAAATCCTAATTACGCCTTTTTTGCATAGTAAACAGAATCTCCGACTGCTCCGCGCTGCTGCTTAGTTGGGAATTTCATACACGATAAACCTTTGTTTGAATAATAAGGATTCTTTACGCAGTTTGGGGGAATAGACGCGGCTTCATAAATATGTGGTGATAAAAACTTGAAGATACCACCTTGGCTACTGTAACAGTTTCTGATTGGAAACCTCGCGGCAGGCCATTGTCTATTAAAGGGACCTATCCCTTCCTCCCAAAGATCATTTAAGCTGCTTTTCTTGGGGTCTATTCACTAAAGTTGAGGTTTTTTACTCCCTTTCTTCGCTTTACACTATGAAGGTCTGACCCCAATGAGCTTCTGCTGCAGGGAGAGCTTGGCTGGCCCTGTATAAAGCATAGTTGAATCAACGTCTCCTTATGCATTTAATTATGTATTATAGAGTCCCAGTCCGGCCCTTCTTGCTGGAGAAATCTACCATCTTAATGAATAGTGACGTGAGAGAGTTGGAACCAAACTGCCAGGCCAGCTTTACCTTTAGTGAATAGACGATCCCTGTCTCGGTGAAACCCAAGATTCCCAGCAGCATCATTAAATTGAAGAACTATATAGAGTATATCTTATAGAAACAGCACTCTGTATGGTGGCTAAGGAGAAAAAAAAAATTGTCACTGTTCCTTTAATTCCCGCAGGTTTCTTTGTTACGTCGTATAAATAGCATATGGGGAATAGATGTATATGTCATGTCTGTAGAGTTAATGTGTAGCGCTTCCCATTTTATGCTTTAAAAGAGAATGTTTGGGGTAAATTTATTTGATGGGGTTAGATGACACAAACAAGCTACCCCAGACATAACCGAAGGGCTGCGTAGTCCAGCTGTATCTCCTGAAGCGTTCTCGGCAGACCTCGCGGTTTGTTGGCTCAGCATCGGCTTAATAGAGCAGAAACTCTCAATATATCTGGCTGAAGCTTGCCGTAGGGCTCAGCCTTAAACGCCGCTCCGCTGCCGGGATCTTTCCCGGTAAATCCATAAGTAGGTATTAAGAGAAGGCTCAGAGGTAGCCAAGGCCCAGGGTTTTGGCTTTCGGACGGGCACGCGGAACTCCCCTTGCGTTGGTGTTTACGGGGGCAGCTAAGCGTATGCGACAACAGCACATATGCCGTGTTCAACGCGATGTGAAGTCGCTCTGTCGGATAACGCTCCGTGCCTTGGCTGGGATTTGTGCATATTCATGCATTCGAGATTCACAGGGATTCGGGAAAAACGGCGATCAAAATTTACATGTTTATCTAGTCCGGAACCGCAGGGAGCCGCGCTGCCTCTGCATAATTGAAGACCAATTTTCCTCTTGACAAGTGTGGTTTCAGCTTGAAAAGCAACTGGCAGCTTTCGTGGCGTCGCTCATGCACCGTGCCTCTTTATGTAATTAAGCGACTGTTAATTCTACCTGTGGGACAGAAATCATTATTTCCCCTCCATGAAACACTGTCATTCACAGGAATCGGGAAACTAAGTTAATTTGTTGCAGCGTTGAAGACGTGGCTGCTGTTCTTATCCGGAAAGAGTTATCCAAATGCTCCTAATTATCAATTTTTGATCTGAATTTCTTTTCTTTTTGTTTTTTACAGGGGTGCTGTGGAACTTGTCCTCTTGCGACGCTGTGAAGATGACCATCATTCGTGATGCTTTATCTCCTCTCACCAACACTGTGATAATCCCCCATTCCGGGCTGAATAATTCTTCTTTCGACGACGATCACAAAATTAAGTTTCAGTCGTCTTTAGTTCTCCGTAACACCACTGGCTGTATGAGGTGAGGCGACCACGTAACCTTACTAATAAAATTAGTGCTGCCTCTTTGCATCTGAAGACTCAATGAAAATCCATGAGGGGTTCTGTGTACAAAGGAATTCTTGTGTACAGTTAGAAAACTGGTTTTATCACCATAGCAACCCATTGAATGGTCTCTGATGAGAGCACTTTTGAAACTGTTGTGCCAGAATTGGTTTTGATACATAATAACTCCTACCATGAGGTGGTTCACCCCCAGTGCCACACGCAGTTGAGCGGGAAAGGTACGGAGACATGGCTGGACCAGCCAGTCATGGCCCATTATCGCAATGGGGATTTATGGATTGAAGCAGAATGTCAGTCTCATAAGGAGCCCGTTTAACTGTTTCTGTGCTGGACTGCTCTCCTTTGTAAAGGGGCACTGGGCAGATAGTGTACAGCTTGCAGGTTGCCAGTGAGTCTGGATCTTGAAGTGTTTGAGATAAAGCAGAAGCAGTAGATTTGGGAACATACACGCTCCCATTCATTGACTTCCAGACACTTTAGAAATGTAAAAATGAGTCATCTTGATAAAGAAAAAACGCAACCTTCCCGTCTCCCCTTTTTTGTTTTTTTGGCAGCCTTCGTTTTCTGAGTCTCATGTTTATTCCTTTTTCAGAAACCTGAGTTCAGCGGGAGAAGAGGCGCGCAAGCAGATGAGATACTGCGAGGGGCTTGTGGACTCCCTGCTCTTCGTGATTCAAACCTGCGTGAACACATCTGATTTTGACAGCAAGGTATTTTATATTCCTGGATAAAATAGCCCATTTAACACAGCTTGATCTACTACGCTTATTTCCTTACTCCTTGAATCAAATCACGCTTCCTCCTTTATGTCGGCCGGCGTCTCGCTGCACATATGCAGCACAGATTGTAAAAATAGACAAAGCTTTCCTGTGTAGTCTGCTGCCACCATCTGGCAAGCAAATAGTTAAACATGCCTTCATGCTGTCTCCTCCACTAAAAAGGAAAGACTCGTGTTCTATGACCCCCCATTATAACGTATAACATATAAAAATGCTCAACACCCCACAAAAATACTCTTACCTGTTACCCTGATCACCTTACAGGGAACATTTAATTTTCTAGTGCCAATGTTGAGTGCCACCTTGGGCCTGATATTTATTCACACGCCGGGTCTGAGATCACGTCTTTATTCTCCATCTCCCCGAATCTGCCGGGACACACACCAGGCAATGAAATCATTTGGAGGATAATTCTACGGGTCCGTTAGGATAAGTACCCCCAGCTAAATAACGTTTTGGAAGGGGACCGACTCACTTTAATGGTACAGAGCCCCAGAGCCCCTATAACGCGGAGTATTTCTGCTGAACCCGATGCGGTGGTTTTTACACTGATTTTAGACTCATCGAGGCTTTCATAAGAATAACTCCCACTTGCAGCAGAGAGACTTGTAAATGACCGTAATATCCAGGCACGATAACATCTCCTGCTTCAGAAGATTGTCTTCTGCTGCAATAGGAAGTGTGGGAGAAACGGCTGGTTCTGAATTTCAAAGAGTGACACCTAATGTTTGCTAAATTTGTTATCTCTCCCGCCTGCCCCAGACCGTGGAGAACTGCGTGTGTACTCTGAGAAACCTGTCGTACCGCCTGGAATTGGAAGTACCTCAAGCGAGAATGCTCGGAATTAATGAAATGGACGATTTCTGTAAGGAGTCCCCCAGCAAAGACTCCGACTCCAGCTGTTGGGGGAAAAAGAAGAAAAAAAAGAAAAAGCCGCCGCAAGAGGACCTGGTGGGTATAATAAATGCATCACAATCAAATTCATTAACTTCATCACCCAGACAAATCAGTTACGGGAAAATGTCTGTTTAAAACTCCTGTGTGTTGTGTCAGATACACCTTTCTCTTAGTAGGTTAGGGGGTTTATTTGCCGCGATTCTCTGTCATACTTTCCAGCGTTTCAAATGGTTAGTGGTTAGTATTAGAGGTAGCCCCATCTGTGAAGCTTTCCCTCTCCCAATTTGTATCCCTCCATCCGTCCTCGTGTCCACAGCAGGACGCTAAATTTGCTTTGGTGCCCAAAAATGTGTGTGACGCGCAATTTTAATATGTGACATCTAAGAGTATATCATGACATATGGCCATTTTCTCTTCAGTTGTGAGTTTGTTGACGGCTTTGTGTTCTCCAAGGATAATTCCCTGTAGCCGCGCTATAATCAGGCATAGGTTTATAGAATATTGCTAATAGAGCTAGTATATGCAGCCATCAAGTGCTCCGGTAATGCATTAGAATGAATAATATGTATGTAGCCATGGCAGCCAGTATATGTATATGTATGTATATGTGACTCTTCTGTTTCAGTGGGATGGGGTCGGCCCGATTCCTGGACTCTCCCAGTCTCCAAAAGGCGTTGAAATGCTCTGGCATCCCTCTGTAGTGAAGCCGTATCTGACTCTTCTAGCCGAGAGCTCCAACCCGGCCACGTTGGAAGGTTCGGCCGGCTCGCTGCAAAACCTCTCAGCTGGCAACTGGAAGGTAAAGGAGCGTTTCATTTATTATTCACAGACCCGCATAATGCTGTCTGCTGTTCCATAATGTATGCAGCGGCTCCGGATTACAGGGCACACCAGCTCCTGGCGTTAAAGTTTCAATACGATTCTTACGCAGCAGATCCTAGCCTGATGCCACCGTGTATTTTGTCCCCTAGTTCGCGGCGTATATCAGAGGAGCAGTCAGGAAGGAGAAAGGACTCCCTATCTTGGTTGAGCTTCTAAGGATGGATAACGACAGAGTTGTTTCTTCGGTTGCAACTGCATTGAGAAACATGGCATTAGACGTACGCAACAAAGAGTTAATTGGTATGTATTACATACATTTAGTTCATTGAATATGTGTGCTTGGGTGTTACAGGGAAGCCCAATTCTGTAAGGAAAGACTTTGAAAGCAAACAATGCTTTACATTCAAACACATGCTACAAAAAGTCCTTCCTGGCTGGGTGTTTTGAGAGTTGTAGTCCTTAAGGACTGCTGGTCACTTTGTTGCTCATTGGCACGTTCCGTCTGCTGTCATAGTGTCCCTTTCCCCCTTTACAGGTAAATATGCAATGAGGGACCTGGTGAACAGACTTCCCGGAGGCAGCACTCCTAGCGTTTTGTCTGATGATACGGTGGCCGCGATCTGCTGTGCTCTGCATGAGGTCACGAGCAAAAACATGGAAAATGCCAAAGCTCTGGCGGATAGCGGAGGGATCGAGAAGCTGGTTAACATCACTAAAGGGAAGGGAGACAGGTAATTACTCCGTGAGCATGACATCTAAAGTATCGAGCAGTTATCTGCAGCAAACAATCTTCTTTTACTTCTCACGATAAGCCGTATCACCCCCCCCCAGCCGCCTGTTGGTTTTAATTATTCATTTCTGGACACTACTCCTGCATGCAGGGTTTTGGTTAGTAATGGACATGAAGTCATCTGGAGAGCAAAGAATACCAAAGATAGTATCATACAGTGATATTTTTTTCATTAATTCATGACCTGTCTACCTTATTAAACCTCAATGCATTCGGATCCACAGCGGGGTTTAGGAGACAAAGATGTGTTTTAGATTCTGATTAAATCTACATTTCTGTGCCTTTTCTTACGTTTTGATGGCAGTCGTTATTTTTCTTCTTCTAGTCCCTATGTCTTTTTGTGCCGTATTAAATGTGATATTTGGCATTTATAGATCTCAGTGTGGCCTTCGATCCGGTTTCTATTTAGTACGGTTTATACCCTATAATGGAAGGTGTTAATTACATTGTCCTAATTATCTTGCTCTCCCTTTTTTATTCTGCAGATCATCTTTAAAAGTAGTTAAAGCTGCAGCCCAGGTCCTAAACACACTATGGCAATATCGTGATCTCCGCAGCATTTATAAGAAGGTAAGAGAAGCGTAATGGACGGAAGGAGTTCATTTATTATATCAGCTTTACCCTGCGTCCCGCTGTAGGCGCTCATCACCGTGGCCCTCTGTGCTCATACTTCATAGACAAGTAACTTGTTTTGGGGTTATTTTATCGGTTTTTATTGAGTTTGACAGGTACCTGTGTGTTATTGATTAGATGCTGCTGCTGCTTGGCTCCTACTTACATAGTGATGACCTCTTTCTTTTTATAGGATGGTTGGAATCAGTCTCACTTTATTACGCCGGCATCAACATTAGAGCGCGAGCGATTCAAATCGCATCCATCATTATCCACCACCAACCCGCAGATGTCTCCTATGATGCAGTCAGGTTAGTGGCAGTTTACATTTGCATCAAACTAGGTTTCTCTGTATTGTTAGGGGGTCGTGTTGCGCTATGAACCCAAATGTCCCCGATAGCCCCCATGGGGAGAATGTGAAGTGTCCCGTTTGGTTTCCACTGTGGCAGTTTTTGTACAGAAGCAGAAGAATCCATCGTTGCCGATCCTCATATCATTTAAGTAAATAAGAAAACCAACCCTATTTAGGTAAAATGTCATCTTTAAAAAGCTGCTGATTTTTCTGGCCACCAGCAGGTTCCATATGGCTCCGTTTTATTAAATCTGATCTGCATCACGGTCTGCCAGTCGTAACGAGGATTATAATTAAATCGCCACTTTTCAAAGAGTATTTAGTCTGTCTCAGTTGTTTGGAGAGCTGTTTGGCAGTCTTCAGAATTATTTCAGTCTCTTTCTAGAGGGTTGGCTGTACTCTCGCTGTAGTGAGTGTCCGTCTTCTGCTGCACATGTGACAAAATAGCAAGATACGCTCCGGACGGAACAAAGCAACGAGCGGCTCCATAAAGGCAGCAGAGCGTCTCGGCCATTTTCAGTCTGTCGCAGGAGATAATCCCGTTCTTGTGCGTTTCTTGCCCCGGCTGTCATTACAGCCTCTCCAGGCTCTTTCCTTTATGTGAAGCGCTTGGCAGTTGAGAGGAGAGTCTGACGGGGAACAGATCCACGACTCTTAAGACTTATTTCCAGAACAAACAAGGAATGTCTGACATTATTCTTTTCTTACCTGGCAATAATTTCTCTGTCCTGGAATTCTAGAAAGTGTTCTATAAATAAACGCGCGGGTAATAGTTTAATGAAAGTGATTCTCGTGTTTAGTAGAAGCACATTTACTTTTATACTTTTTATTTTTTTTTGCTGAAGAAAAGTGTTTTCTTTTGAGTTCTTAAATATTGAGTTTTAAATATTCACGGCTTCGTCGGATTATAAATGCGGCTGGATCAGTAAGCACGTGTACCCTGATCTTTTCCTCCAGTGGGAAGCACATCGTCGTCGCCAGCGTTGTTAGGAATACGAGAGCCTCACTCGGGGTATGAGAGAACGCAGCCCTCTATGCAATATTACAACAGCCAGGCAGACGGCGCCCTCAACAAGGACATGTACAGCAGTGAGTGGCTTCTGATCTCGCCCGGGTCACGTCCCTGCACCAGCTCGTCCGCCCTTATCGCGCCGGCTTATCCGCACTTATCGCACCCCACTTAGTCCTGCCACATGGAAACGCGCAGATCCATTTCCTACCGAGACACCTTTATGTCGTGATAAATACATCCATGCTACTTTTTTATTAGCAAAGTATTACGATACTTGTAAGAAAAACAGTAATAATGGCTATCCGCAGAAAAACCTGTCCTGAAAAAAGAAAATTGCATATTTTTAATATTTTTTTTATAATTTTAATGTCTTGCTGAAGTTACATACAGAGCTTGACTTTTAAGTCAATATAAATAAATATAAATGTGTAAAGATGTCTTAGTTCAGACAGGAATATAAAGACAATTTAAAGACTTGCTCTGATACAGCTTGACAGGTGGCAGTTTTTATACATTTTTGTTTACATTTTTGTAACAATTATTGAATTGTAATTACTTTGTTTCTTACATAATATAACTTAACTTTTTTTACAACTACAATTTTAATAAAAGTAGGAAAATTCTTGACAAGGTCGACAATGTACTTTGCCTAGAAATTAACAGCGCAATGAGTGGTTCCGAAAGCTCGCAGTCTAATTTGGTTCCTCTGAGTAAGGCAAGGCGTATTTGCGCTGCATGCTGACAGACGGTGATTCACGCCAGCCCAGTTAATGAGGTTTCTGATATGGTTTTACCCCAAACACTGTGGGAATAAAGCAGGGATGGAAGGCAATTCATTGCTCCCCTCGTAAGTAATGAATTGTGACAGTCGTCGTATTACAGTGAATTCGCGCAGCTGTCAGATACGTGTCTCTCCGGCAGCTTTCCCTGCAAAGCTTAGACTTCAGGATTTCATTAAGGAGAAGCAGACCCCAGAGATAGTAAGATGGCGATGCGGTTAGCGGGCGCTGTGTGATTCGTTTAAAAGACCTGGTATATTGTTTCATTGAGTTCATAATCGGGGTGAAATATGCATAATCTGGAGTATCGTATACTGACTTTGCCCTGGTCTGTTTCCCGTGAATCTACTAAGAACGTCTCACCCAATGTCTGTCCACTACCTTAAATTATATTCTTTTTAAAAATGTGCCATTTTTTAGTAGCATTTCCAGCTTGTCCTCCCCTGTCTGCAGACAGCAGCGAGAGGCAAAGTCCAGGTAGCTTTGTGCATCAGAATTCCACAGGACAGTTTTTCGAGCCTTGAATATAAATGAAAGCTCCGAGGGTTAAGATCTTTTATTTTTTTCAGGTTCCAGCAAACCGTCTCCCATCTACATCAGTTCATATTCATCACCAGCGAGAGATCAGAGCAGGCGGCATCAGGTGAGAAACGCTCTCTTCTGATTTCTCCCCTTTGCCCCAATGCTTACAGAACATACGCCATGATGAGATACTTCTCTATCGTTTGAGGGAGACCAAGCTTTTCAGGCAATTAAACGGTTAAGTATAAGATGTACATGACATGGAGATATAGTATGTTTCTCCTATCTTTCAGAAACATGTTAAATTCTGTTCAGAACACAGGATTTATACTTTTAAATAAATTTGTTGATAACTCCTTTGTAAATCGCCAGGTTCGGGAACCTTTGTGTTGAGCGTAGGGGAGCTGTTGCTGCTTTATGTTGGTAAATGTCATGAGTTTGTTTCTTTACTGTAAATGTCACATGCCTGCCATGCTGCTTTATCCTGCTTAGATATAATCTTAGAAAACGGGCTTTACCCCCCTTGGTGCCAGGTAAATTATAACCATTATTATGTGTTTTAGTACACAACCCATGTGTTAATAGTGAAAGTGAGTGCTGATCAAAGTAAAGGCGCCACCTACTGGCCATTAATTGTATGACGATGAGCTGGAGAAACGAGCACCGTTCAGCATCCCTTTAATAGAAAGGAGGCTAGCGTGCGGAGAGCTGTAGGGAGCCGCTGCGAGTTTCTTGGAGGACCAGAGAAATGTTTAGCATCTTTTTAATTCCAGTAATATTGTTTCATTTGTTACTAGCCTCACCAGCTGTACTATTGTCACGAAGACTCAAATAGGAAAAACTATGATGCATACCGATTGTATTTGCAGTCTCCACACAGCTACGAGGACCCGTATTTCGATGAACGCGTTCAATACACATCTGCCGCAGATCAGAATGCGCAATATGGACTCAAATCAACTACAAACTATGTAGACTTTTACTCGACTAGAAGACCTTCCTATAGATCGGAGCCGTACCCGGGGTCTCCGGATTCCTGGGTGTGACACAGAACAGATGGACACTCTGCCAATAATCATGCTTGATCTGATTTTTTTTTTCCTTTGAATGGCCTTATTTACATTTTTATTTTATTTTACTTCTGGTTTTGTTATGATGAAGGAAACTGAAAGTGAAAATATAAGAAGGATCATGGAGAGGATCTTTTTTTCTTGCTTTTTGGAAGGGTTATCGGGAAGGAGAGCGAGATTTCGGCGAGGAAGGAGGGTGTTTTTGCTCTGTCTAGATTGTAGGTCTCAATGCTTGTAGCGCTGTAGTTTGGTGATGGTGCAAGCTATGTGAAAAATGGTATGAGTTTGGAGAAGTCGATTTTGGGGAAACTGTTTAAGTCGAATCAAGTCTTGGTCTATTTTTCTTTCCTTTTTTTCTTTCATTTTTAATGTGAATAAAGTATTGTTCCAATAGTTTGTACAGAGGTATTGATGAAACGAATGCTTTGTTTTACCGTTATTACTAAATGTCTCCGCTATATGCTGCTCCGCCTTGTAAATTTCTCTCACCGATGTAAATAGGGTTATGCTATAAGAGATTGGAAGTGCCATCAAACTGTACTGCAGTGTCTTTCATTTTTGAATCATTGGAAGAAAAAAAAAACGAAGGTATTTAAAGCTCTATATAAATGCTAACAAAGGATCATCATTTTTAAACATAGTGTAATTCCAGAGCAGAAAATATTCTCCACTTTTCTCCATTCCCTGCCTTTCATGGAATGTTTCACTGCCATTTTCTATGCACACGGAATTCAAAATAAACGTGGAGGATTCATCCACAGAAAGCTGATCCATGGATGTGTTTGTGTTCATTCCGCTGATATGCGAGGAAAAGACGACACAGGAGCTTCTCCGCGTGAGCCTCCGCGTGTTCCCATTTACCGGTGGGCGAGATTCCTGCCCCAATGTCAGTCATGTCAGGGTGTTAGCGTGTCTGCGTAGCCGTCTCTGGCGCAGTTAATGGATTCTACTCTGTTTGTTATCTTAATGATTCTGGAATTCCCATATTATAGAGCACTGGTTCTGCCCACTGGTGGCCACTGACATCCACAGCCCTGTGATGGTTGCTGGACATGAATATATGCAGCCGGTGATGGGATGCAAACTCCAGGCTGTTCAGACACGTTGCGGCACATCACACACAGTGGCCAGGATTGGTAGCCCCCATGTCACTTTACTACCCCCTGTTCCACGTCCAGGTCCCTTGTATTCCAAGCGGTAACAGCCACTTTAAATACAATCTTTACACCAAAGCCCTGTCCTTTAACACCTCACAGTATCTAAAAGACAGTAACTGCTACGGATATTAAGATGGGAACTATAAATAACTTTACATTTAGCTAGTGAGACAGGTGGCATCCACATAATTAACCCCAAATAATCTCTTTAAAGAGCTCCGGAGGACTAGGTTCAACTTGGAAAAATACATGAAATTAGTTAATGAAGAAGAGGAGATCGGGTATACACAAGTAGGTATTCGGGGACTAGACTGTTATACTTTAATAAATCCAAAATGTCGCTATATAACGATAACATTTAGCAAAACATATCTTTTACCTAAAAAAATGTTGTAATTGATTTGGGTGATGTTCACATTAAACGGCAGTGAATTGGGAGAGTGCACACGCGAGGCTACATTAAAAGACAGTGAATGTTATTTGTCGAGATGCGTGTGAAATGGTTTGAATGTCTTTCCTCCTCTCATTCTTTATCCCCGACTGAAAACCGCTTCAGCTGGGATGCTGCTGGCTGCGGCCGCGTTTGCATTTCCCTCAAGCGTTTTAGTCCAGGTACCCCTAAACATGTATGTGCCATGCTTTAGAGAAAGAAGTTGAACGTGCTGTTTGAATGGACATATTCATAAAATGGGCATCGATGATGGTCTGAGAGCTTCGAGGAAGCAGGTTTGACAGTAAATGCAAGATTACAGGGGTCCGTTCATCATGGGGGGAGCTGAATATATAAAATCCAATGTCATTGTGCATTATTATCAGCAAACCCCAGTGATCTTCTCCTGCAAGAAGAGATGAGCTGGGCCCTGTATAACATCTCTTCACTGATTAAATTATACATTATGCAGGGCCAGCTCAGCACATCTTGCAGGAGAAGCCCACCAGGGTTATCAGCCGTGGCTGCTGTTGGCTCCCCTCCGATATCAGGATCGTCATAGAAAATGTTTCTGGATTACCCAGGATTGAGGACATAAAGTGAAAACACTAATTACAGCAAACTATATGTTCCATCATGCTTTATGGCCGTAACACGTTAATAAACTTCACGCCCCACAAGTTGCTGCTTTCATGAAATATGTAACATAATCTTCACCCACATAATGCTGACAAATGTATCACTCGGTACCATATTGCTGTTATACTAAATACATTTACGTGTCATTTCGAACCATGATCATTGTTAAAATGGATACAAATAGCCATAATGGCTTCTAATTACAGGGTCACAGAGTTCGGCTTCCCCGTTATCTGCCGCATTCACAGGTTTCAATTACATACTGGAATAAAATCTTAAAATGTGTTCCGTTTAGAAAATGCGTCTCTAATTGCCACTTGTTCTCGACAAATGGTCCTGAATTTGCAAGAAGAAAAAGATACGCTCCAGATGTGGAATCTACTGGAAGGATGAGCGCAAGAAAAGGTTAATTGGTATCTGGCAGCTACAGCTGTACGCTCGGCGCGTTGGGCAGCATTACCTGGCGCATCTTTCTAGAGAATGCAAGATTTATTGCCTGGCGTACGCGTACTTGATCTTTCCAGGTTGCTTCACTCGAGAGGCTTGGCGCGGTAACTGCTCCCAGAGAAAGCCGCAAGACACATCAATGATAAACCTGATTCAGCAAAGTTCCTGTGTCCTCATTAAGCATCGAACAAGGGCAAACACGTAGCTAGGGGCCAAATCAGAATAAGAGGTGGGCAAACTCTAACGCATGAGGGGCCCACCACTTCATCAAGGCCCTATATGATGGGGTCTGTCCTTTCATGACTATGGAATAGTAAGCATGAATATTCACGTATAATAAAACATCTGTATGGAGGTCACTATTCTTTAATCCACAGCATAGACCTGAAACGATAAGGAGAAGTATGAAGAAGAAGGAGAAGAAGCAGGGGACATCAGCTTGTCCGGTTCTTGGGATCTGTCTCAGGTGAACTCCCACTGCTCTGCGACACGTCTATGGTGTTGGTTTTCTTGCCATCTTTAGTATTGTATTATTGTAGCCCATAATCCTCATAGTTATTTTTTGCAGAACATACCAGGAAAGAGTTAAGGAAGACCCTAATATGTACACCACGGAAAAACGAAGGGAGGAAGGAGGCATGAAAGGAACATTCAAATATGTCAAAGGTTTAAATAGTGGAATACTGAGGAGTAGTGTGCAACAATTCTCCTTGACAGAAAGAGTCGTGTATACCTGAAATAGACTTCCGGTGGAGTTAAATAAAAACCTGGAGTTTGCATAAAGCCATCCTAAATAACATGTAAAAGTGATTTAAAAGGGCAGATTGGATAGGCAAATTGTTGGTTTTATGCTATCACAATACTTGTCGATAATATTTATAGCTCTAGGAGTTCCTTTTTAGAAGCCCACCTAGGGTGTACTTCCGATAAATTACACCAGGTGGCGCCGTTGTAGCTACCTGTCCCCATATCCCCATATGATTTGTCCTGTACGGTATGGGAAGTGATACATCCCCAACGCGTTTCAAACTGGGAAAGAAATCCTTAGAAAAGGACAGTGGCTTGTGGGCTCTCACAGGACTGAGTAGCACACAATATGCCGGCTGGCACAACTCATTACAAACCACTACCAGAGTGCAGTCACTGTCTGATAAAATAACCTTTGTTACGTTTTTAAAGTGCATTACATAAGCACATTACGCTGCGATTACCATGCCATAAAATCTCACTTAGAATGTACAATGCAATAATTGGAATGATTTAGCCGCTGGGAGGTACAAGGATTTATTTTAGATGTCACACTGGAATGTCACTTTAATTAATTAAATGGCTAAAGTCAATTTCTCCCACTAGTACTTGGCTGCTATCTCCCTTTAAATACTTCAGTGGTTCCCCTCTTTGCAGGACGGGGAGACCCAGAAGATCCCGGGAATGAAGTGGGCTCCCTATCCCTCCGGGGACCCATGAAGAAGGAGACTGGGGACTCTGTACTGGTGGAGCACTAAGGCTTTTTTCACAATGTCTCGTCCCCTCTCAATTAAAGCTCCGCACCTTGGGCTACAAAACGGTGTCACCTTTATGAGCTGCAGGTGCCCTTGCTGTGGAACAGTTGGTCTGTTCATGGGCAGCATTGGGCACATTGCCTCGCACTGGCGGTATAGTTGCATATATAAGAGTCTTGTTCTGTGGTTACACCTGGGTGCGTTTTATTGTCTTCCTCCTGTGGCTACCATTTGGGACCCCATTTCTCGTTATTTGCCCCTTAGCTCCCCGATCCCTTGCCTTTGTTCTACGTTCATGATAAACTGCTACCTGCCTTGAACTTGGGCTGCCCGGCTTCAGCCCCTGGGATACCCCCTCAGTACCTCATTATCGGATCAGCGCCTCTTACGTATTTTTTGCTTGCATGTGCCGGGCCCTAAAAAACAAGAACCACCAAGAGAAGATTCTCCCCAAAAGGAATATGCTGCACCCCAAAGTCCTTTGTTTTCTTGGGATGGTTGTGTGCGGTCCTCGTATTCCTCTCACAGTCACTGTTACCTATGGTGATTTTATTCTTCAAGGATGTTGAGGTTCTGAATTTTCTGCATCTTTTTTCAGGAGTTGTATCTCCAATTTTACACGCTCGTTTCATGTCAGCCTTCGTCCATTATAATACACAGTGTCTGCTCTTATGCCGCCAGCTTGTAAATATTTTGTATTATAAATAAAAAACACAATAATATTTTTGTACAAAACAGACAATCCAACAAAAATATTGTTGTGATATTTATAATAGAAAATGTATCGTCTAGTGACTGCAGGATACTATGCTGAGCTCTTACACCCGGGGAGTCCTGATGGCTTCGTTTCCTAGGGATGCTTATAAAGAAATGCATCATGCAGGGTAGCGCTGGATTTAACACAGCCAGGGCCGCATTATGGACACAAGCCCAGTGCCCAACATGACATCATTCCCCGACTTTTAGACATAGCGTGTGAGGGAGCAGACCCCGGCTTCCGCGCTCCCTGATCACTATGTGCCAGCAATTGATGCCAAGCGCCGGGACGTGATGTCATATTTCTATGACAAATGTTATTCTGCCCCGGGTGACTCTGGTTACGTTACTGTACTTGTACATGTATGTGTACTGCCGTGGGTCAGTATGTCTATAAAGCATTCTTGGTGCTCAAACACCACACTGAGATGATTCTTTATGGCAATTAAATGAAATCTTCAATCTAGAATTTCATAAGTCAGAGTATCCAGCTGGGTGATTAAGACTGAGCCATTCTATTGTTTCACCACAGGCAGTATAAGTCAGTCAGGGTGTTTGTATAGCAGATTGGGGTTCAGATAACGGAGCGAGAACTCATACAAAACTAAAACTATTTGTTAAAAAGAATCGGTGCAACGTGTTGTAAAGTTTCGTTTAGTCTGAGGGGAGGAATAAGAACCTTTTGCGGTTCCCCTTTAACTGCATGGAACGGCTCAATGAGGATCTGGCCCCGCCCTCACCACGTGACCTCACTCTGCTATTGTGCCTACAATCAAAACAAGAGTCAGGGACCCCCACTAAGGGGGTTCTCAACGGGGAAGTTTATGGAAAATATCCTTCTAATATCACAAAATCCTACGAAAAGCAACAAGGGTCTTCAGCGGCTGTATCTGCGCATGCGTGAATGCCGGAGAGGACGAATCAGTAGTTGCAGAGTGAGAATTATAAAAAGGTCGCACATCACAAACCCCCTGCAGCCCCCACCCCGTTTCCTCTATAAAGCCTGAGTGCAGGGGCAGGGAGTAAACAAGTGTGAGGCGCAAGCAGAGTACAGAGTGATGGGGGTGAAAGAAGCGCAGGGGTTACCGCTGAAGGGAGGGCACCTTCCCGCAGGTGAGTGGGGTGGCAGGGTAACCCCTGCTCTGTACGGGGGGGATTATGCTGTCGCTGGGTCTCAGGAGTCTTAAAACTTTTACGCTTTACCTTTTTGTTTCTGTGAAGTCCTTATTGCTGTGACCCACTACCTGTATCCTGTTTACCCCCTTTGTACAGCGCTGCAGCATATGGCGGTGCTATCTAAATTAATAGTGCATTGTTTGAAATAGGTGTTTATTCCGTCTTCCTGTTAAAGTGCGTGTGAGAGCTGCGCCTCCTTCGTGTAACAATGTTTCCCGTGCACCCTCTTTACTGATCACACTTGGTACGTTAATATGTAACAGGTTTAATGACATCATTTATTGATATAGCGCATCATATTCTGTAGTGTTATTTCATCTTCATATTTTGCTGTAACATCATAGGGGTTAAGAATGAATTTCCGCCCTGTCCATGGCAGTCATTGCCGCTTGCCTGTGGCTTTCCTGTATATAAGTTTATATAGCGCATGCAGTAGCTGTCTCTGCGAGCTGGCGAGGGATTTCTCTCCTCCCTCTGATCGCTCTGTGGCACGCACTCTGTACACGCTGTACTGTACACGGGCCATGCGTGTCCCTCTAGCGGTAAAGTGTGAATATGGTTTGTTTGCGGGGTCAGGGGTTATGGGACTTCTTGCAAACCACGGCCGCCTGAGGGCCGCACCGTGGAACACGCATCGGAACATGCACTGGCTTCCGGTGTCTGATCATCCGTGTTACTTAAACCTGCGTGTGCCGTGCTAGACATGCCCACCGCTGAGGATAAGAGCGGACACGTCCTGTACTGCGCCTCCCGGCAGGGCATGTCTTGGCTTAAGTAATTGGTTACTGAACAGGCCCGGACTCAGTCTGATTGTTACTTGGTGTTTATTAATCGTGATGTGGAGCGTTTCCCGTAACGGTTAATATTTCCGTGTTTTCTGTTGCAGTTAAAGCTGGAGGGATGCGGGTCTCAAAAAAACAAGGAAATGAAGAAACCGGAGCTCCAGAGAAAAACGTTAAGAAACCCATAAGCGAAAAACCAAGGTAGTGCACAATGCGGACTTTCGCCTCTCGTCATGTCATAAAATCGCTTGCATGATTGCTTATGGCTATGATGTCATGGCAATCTGCATTGTGGCCAATAGCGAGGCCGCTGGTTGCCTACTGAAGTCTCCATTATGGTCTAATTGGCATAGTACTCCGTCATGGGCTATTAGAATATTATACCTGGCTACCTGGAGTGTTCCTTGGCAGTCAAACGTATTGTAATGATATTAGGTGGCAAGTCTGGGGCTCTTGTTTGCCGTCTGTAATACATGTAGCTCAGCAGATCGCTGTTTCATGACATTTATTTGTTTTTTTTCAGCTCTTTTATGAACATGTCAAAGCTGCAAGCAATGAACCTCTTGGCGGGAGCCATAGAGAAGGTACGTTCTCGTCCATTAAGCGGGTCTGTTTGTCTCCAACCCCCCAAATAACTAAATGCAGTTACATACACGTCTGCCTTTAAGAGAAGGGGAGGAAATACCTATGTATTTACATGTAATACAAAAGCACATGCATTGCGGTTAATATGGAGAGGTACAGAATTCTCTATGCATTTTTTTTATTTATATATATATATATATATTATATGCGCCTCGCAGTAGACGTGTAGCATAAAGTGCATGTTATATTCCTCCAGTGCTGGATCACATGATGGGTCTATAGAGTCTAAGCAGGGATGTATCTGTTGTGTACTGGCACCCGTTTACAGACTTGCACACTCCCACCAACACTCATCCTCAGACCCTTGTAAATACATGGCCATGCTGTCACTCATACTTATGCTCTTACTACTCCCTCAATGGCAGCTGCTTTCTCTGGCGTTTGCATGCCTTGCGACCTGCCTCTTGCATTGTCTCTCTTTGCATGATTGGCCCAGGGGGGGCCAATTGTGGCACCTGGGGCAACTACCGCCTCTTGAGTACTCCACTGGGTCTGAGACCTCCATACTGTATATGTAATAAGAGTGCTTTCCTTCCAGTGCTTGGGGGCTCCCCCAGCTTGGTAACAGAAGGCATACATATTATTTATGTTATATATGTTATTGGCTTGTGATCAGTAAGTGTGTTCTTTAAGGCTGCTGCTTTTTCCCCTATAGTCAGTGACTTGTCCTGGGCTGGAATCTTTGACTTCAGCTGGCCCATTTACAGAATGTGCTGAGTGCGTTTGTAATTCTGTCTTGGACAGGCACGCTGGGCACATGCCAGGAGCCCAATTCATGAGCCATATGAAGACATAATCTGCCACACCAGTTAAGGTTACTCGGCGTGCAGCCACCACCTGCATATGCCTGGCCGTGTGATGCATGCGCATAAAACCATACCATGCGGCATTTAACACACAACTGTCTAGGACTTTTCTGTGGTACCATAACTAATACGCTACTAACATTAGTTAACATTCAGAGTTAGAAACATATATTTTTGTCTTTGTAGCTCAGCTATGAGTTTCCGGCAGAAGCTGCCCACCTGGCTCACCAGAAGCCGCGGCCGACATTGGAGAAGATCATCTTGCCAAAAAGGCTCTACATCATTCATCAGCCGCGTAGATGTTAGATAAAGCAGGTTTTGTTATCTTGTATTATCGGTTCTGCTGCATCTTGTAGGTTTTTTTTTTCCCCGTAAAAGGACCCTTATACATGGTTTTTGTAATATGTAATAAAGCACTTAAAGAACTTGAATGGCTATCATATTGGTCTTTACTCCTCGCTAATGCTTTGTCCCATGTTCATGGAGTCAGTCTATGGTATTGCTTTACATTTTAGTGGTAGCTGAATGTCAAGGATCTTCTTCCAATAGTCGGTTATTTACCAAGCAAGTCGCCTGGAAGAAAATGTTTGTTTTGATGGAAAAGGGGTTGTGCGATGGGCTTTCAAGGAATGGCCACTAGAGGGAGCTGACATCACAGGGAAACACTTGTTTATGAATAACACAAAGTTAAAGGGGTTTGCATTGGAACTCAAATGATAAAAACTTTGAATGTCAAAAGAATTTAAAACTCCTCAATCTGGACACTTACTGCGCTTCTACCACTGATTTTTTTCGAAATGCTGTTTATATAGCTTCCATTGTGGGTATAATTCTACAGAAGGTAAACCATAGGACCTGGCTGTAAGACCAAAGAAAGAGGAGTCTAATATAAATACAAAACCTACATTAATATTTACTGTGTCATCTGTAGAATGGTGCAGTGCATGAATGTCTGATGCATTAGAGCGAGTTGAAGACTTTCCAAAATACCCAGTGAGTTATAACATATGTGATGTCTGTAAATCCCAATTATAAAAGCTTTTGTGCTTCAGCACAATATCGGTGACTTTTCTTTGTCTCTTCTTAAACATGAAAATTAACAAAGGAAAAGCCTGATCTCTTCCCGGTATGAGACTCAAAGTAACTTTAATTGCATGTAAGCAAGAGATTTAACAACCAGCAGGATCAGCCCACAGCTTGTTCTTCAGATCCAAAAGGATTGTTTTCTGACCTAAATCCCCAGTAGGGGGAGCCTCCTTCCTTGCATATAATCCTTCCTTGCTTAGCTTTGGACCAACAAAGGTAGAGAGATAAAGTTACATACGCATTTGGGACCTCAGAGGTCCCTCCATCTGAAAGGATACATTTATGTAATTCTTTTTATGTTGGCCCAATAGAAGGTATCAGCTTTGGCTTCAGGTTCTCTTTCAGTCATCCTTCCATTTGTAAGACTAAAGATGCTTTGGAGTCTTTTCTGTTCTTTATGTAGATGTTATAGTATAGAAGGAATCACAACAACACAACTCTGCCTCCAGTGTGGGGAAAGGGTATTACTTCCTCCTGCCTTTGTGCGATTGATTTGCTACTTTATCATTACAATGTTTTGGTTTCACATTGGACTGGATTGACACATCCCTATCTGAGAAAGCTAGAGCCAAAAAATGTTTCCATACATGGACCTCCTGTGTTAAATCTCTAGACTCCTAAACGTATCTTCAGGTATGTGTCACGGTATACAACTCATCCTCCACGGCCATGACACTCTGCTTACCATGACAATCATATATCAGCCATGAACCTATCCACGGAACACGAGGATCATAGATCGGCCATGACCCTATACATGGAACACGACAATCATAGATCATGACCTTCTCCATGATCCTCTTCATGTCACATGACAATCTGTTGCATTCCAGCTGTGAGATGCTGTGACCTCTGAAGGTTTTAAAGACTCTTGCTTTTGAATACAAGGGATCTGGGGGGATTGCATTGGCTATTTTTTGGGGATCTTACGATTTGTTGATTCAATCAACAACTTCTAATGCATGCTCGTTACTCCTAGACAAGGTGATCAGATGCTCCGTTGCTTTTGGATATGTCTATTATTGTAAAAATGTAATAAAACGATCTAAACATACAAAATAACTTGGTTTACAGGGTCAATCCCTATATAGCGCCCCCTGGAGCCGTTACTTCTCAACAAAGTTCAAGAATGTTAGATGTTACGCATTTCATTCTGCATTTAATTATCTGATTTCTGGCCGGGTCCGGTTGCAATGAAAACAGAAAATTTCTGCTGGAGAAGAACTCTATTGTAATAGAATTGTAGTCCTGTTTTGTGGGATTTGATAGCAGGGGGTTGGGGTAAGAGACAGTTCTGTTAGTAGGAAGTGTGTTTGCAGTTTTACCTTTTCAGGGCTCTTTGAAATTGTGGCCAAAACAAATTCTTTATTAGCCCAGCAACAGATTATTATCTTCGTCCAAACAAGAGCCTGTTTCCTCTTGATATCAATGAACGCTGAACTTTTCAAGAAGCGCTCAGAGCAGTTCATGTCATGAGAGCTGCGGAAAAGCTACTTTTTTGTTGAAAAGGCCAAATTACCTCAATATCTTTAAAGAAAAAAAACCCTTTACACAAAATACGAAATATAAAAATTATAAATAAATATTTCATTATAATATCTTTTGATGTTTCATTTTAAAGTTATATTTGTTGCCTCTGACATCCAGATAGTAAAGTGAGATTTATATATTTTACTTTAAAAGGAGGATAAACCCCCAGTCCTCACTCTCCTAACCCCCGCCCCCTGGAACTTGTGTCATGGAATTATGTTCCAGTGGCTGTATATATAAGGGACGATCTCTACAGTGACTTTCTAGATGTATATAATTGGGTACACGCTTTTTTGGGGGGTTATTAATTCCAAGAGATGTTTGTACCCAATTTTAGATGCCTCCTTACATTCTTGACAGTTGCAAATATAGGTGTGATGGGTCCTAGTCCTTCATCAGCTCACATTTTATACTTTTTTTATACATTTTTGCAGACAATGTTTAAAAAGGACCTCCCTCCATCGTATGCTAGCTTCAAATTTGAGTGTTATTTATTTTGCAAATGCACAGGGGCATTCTGCAGACCCCCCATATTAATTTGCCCCATCCCCCCCCATATATTTGTAGTACAGGAGATGCCGAACAGTATATGAGAAGATTGAGCCGATTCAGCATTGAATTTATTGTATCGAGTTTACATTACAATATTAAACACAAAGAATAATTCCACAGATTTTTTCAAATGGCTCATTAGGTATCGGATTTTATGTAGACAGTCAACTTTGGATGAATGTAAGAAACATTTTTAAAAACTCGATTTGCCTGCTTTCTTTCCTCCCGGGATATATATTTTATTCTTCAACAGCTGCACTTAGATATTATTGGCAAGCTTAAATAGAAACATTTAGGAAGCAGCTTCCAAGGGCCTCTTTTTTTTCTGAGACGTACTTTGATCTTCATAGAGTTCAGCTACTCCTTGCTGTTTATTGAACAAAGTGAGAGCAGTAAACATTGGGAGCTCCCGGACATGCTTTCAGGCGCTGCGGGAAGAGGCATCTGTGGCCCCCACTGAACAGTAACCAGTAAAATATGCATTTAGTCTGCTACAGCTAAAATTATACAGAGGCCAGACAGTCCGAGGCTCGCAAAAATAGGAATACTTAAATAGTACACATGGAGTATGTATCAAGACTCCAGGAGACCGAATGCCTCTAGTGGTGTCTTTCAGTACAGCGATGAGCTAAGATCAGGTCAATTCAGCCCTGCATTTTAATGGCCAGTGGACTTTGTTGCATCACAGATTACATTTAACTCCCCTCGACATTTGCAGAGGCAACATTAGCCCTACAATACAAGCCGGAACCCTCAAGGTGGTTCTTGCTCACAGATAGCAACCAGTTGTAAAGTAATCAAGTTTTACTTTACTGAGAAGGTGGCAGATAAGTGGAACAGTCATACAGTAGAAGAGGCTAATAGAGTCACGGGATTTAAACATGCATTGGATAGGAATATGGCTTCTGAATGTAAGACAATAACATTGACTGATTAAGGTCTGAGTCAAGATCAGGACACAGGAGAGTCCTAAAGTCACACGATATAAGTCAAACCACAACAATAAAGTTAAGGAAAGTCACCGTTTAGTGGGTTTGGGGCGAGTTGAAGTCTTTTAATGAAGTATTATGAAGGTTCAGGAGTCTGCAGTAGATTTTGGACTCTATGACGCAGTAAAGGGCACACAGGGTTTACTCAGATATTCTTTAAAGCTATGCCGTCATGCTCGTCTTGTAGCAGGGGCTCGCTCTGACATGCCGCTAAGATCACACAGGGTGTTGTCGTGGCTCTGACTCACCGACGGGGAGACTGACCACCTGGAAAAAAGTGCAAAGTGTTACAAAACACACAATGACAAATAAATATCTCCTGCTGATGATCCCACCGAAACTAAAATATGTGACTGAACAGGTCTGTGTGAGAATGAGTCTAATGCCTGCGTGATTATAATGGCCGGGTCATCCAGCCTTGGCTACAGTTCTTCAAGGCAGTGCTGGATTAGCCATTAGGCACATGCCTAGGGGCCCCTGTGCTCCCTGGAAGGATTTGCCTATATTAATAATCCAGCAGCCCCGTAGCAGTGGCGGTACTGCGCGAGCGACGGTAGCAGGAGGTGGCTGCTCAGCGGGGTCCTGTACGGTGACCCTGCAATATGAAACGGGGCAACCAGCGCAAGAGAGGGTGTGAGGAGAACCATGACGGAGGGGTTAATAATTAGTGTGTGTCTGGGGACCCCAAATGGCAATATGTGAATGAATGGAGCAGAGTTACGGTCTCCTTGTTCTTGATGTAACTATGCACAACCTGCGCCATGTCCCGTCATATAGCGCTGCGGAACATGATGATGATGATGCTCATAATACAATCAGAATCCCATAAATACGGCCGAGTGACTCCAGCAAGCGCCGCACGCCTGTCATTTATAGGCTGTAGAGTCTTTGCCTCTGGCGGTCCCAGCACCTCACCTGTGTTCTCCCCAAATGTCAATTTTAAATAAAGATGTATTGTTTTAAAGGTGGGGGGGACTGGGG
>VKOC01001396.1:0-103433 GCA_009364415.1 Spea multiplicata | reverse complement strand
GTTATAGGGCAATAAGTACAAGTTACATCAAGACGTGTGAAAATTTACACAAATACTGAAAAATGTTTAACAGGTTCCTTTAAATAAGTTAATTTCGGGGATTCCTTCTTACTATTCGTACTCTAACTTACATATCAATCTCTACCCAAGAATCTAAACAAAAAAATAGTACAGAATAATAAGAAAGGATTTGGCAGGACACACCTCTCCGAGAAAATAGACGGCAAAGAGTGAAATGCCTTACGCGTTTCGCACTTGTACCACGTGCTTAATCATAGGATATTCCGAGAAAGGCTTGGATTTGAGTATCATGTGTTGGCAAAATCAGCCTGTGACACATAAATCCTGAAACAGCAATAGTCACGCTTAATTTAAAATATTTCTATAAATGGCATGTTTTTCATTACTTTTTTTTTTATATCGGTATAAACATCTAAGACATTGAAATGCCTTCTGTTGTCATATCATTTATACATTTCAGCAGAATTGTTTTACCGAAAACACAAGTGCTGTCTGGAAAAGCCTAATTAGCCAACAAGCGCACATAAAATTTATATCTACCTGAACATTTTGCCCTGTAAATCAAAGTTTTACATATTTAAAGGATTCATTTTATAATAAATATAAAATGAATGACACAAAATATAATATTTTGAATGTAAAAAGGAGACGTGATAAATGCATACTAAATATGGCATACTATTTTTCACATTCTGCTCAATAATATTTTATTCTGATTTGACATCAAAACGACCTAATTCCCGGGGAAAAGAAAGTTTTGGTAGCTTTCCTCATGGCTTACTCAAAAGGTTGCCTCCAACAAAATACATATACATACAATACATATACAATGTATACATACATTGATTTAGCATGAACAACATTTAAATGTTGGATTTGGGGGAAGTGACAGAACCTGTTTAATTCTGTGCGTCACTAAACTCTGTGTTATCTGAATAACTGGATAGTTCCCATGACCTCTCTTCTCCTACTCTTCACATGAGGTAGAGCTTGCTATGCCTAGGGGCATGGTTGGTTATAATCAAATGTTGAAGGGCTTGGAGGTGGGCAAGTAATAGGCAAAACGTAGGTCGGAAACGGGTGTATCGAAGACGGTGATTGAAGACGCTACCTAGGAGCCCCAGGTAGACTCCCAGCACTGGATTTTAATCCTCCAGAAAGCCTTTGGACCTTCAGAGTTGGTTTTGCTTCAAGTTTTACATTTACAAGATTTTACATCCTCTGCTATATTCCTGCAACTCATTCCAAACCAGTTCAAAGTTCCCCTCTAAATATTATATATCACATCTACTCTCTTGCTCTATCGATCAACAACCTCTGATCTCCAACCTATTGATCTCTTTACGGTTTTTACCTCTTTGCTAAACTCTAACCTGTGGTCATCTCACCGTTCTTGAGAACCCGACAAACCTGTCGACGCTTGCAAAACTGCTCATTTTAATCTCATAAACTCAATACTGGAGATGCAAAAGGCTCTACTATAAATGTAAATATTTAACGTTGTGGTTTCAGCTCTGAAATTTAAATATCTGGTGGTTTATTACAGTTGGATAAATTATCATTTGGAATCCTGACATAGGCAGGAAAATACTTTCTCCTTTTTTTTCATTATTTCATATAGGTTTTACATGTTTTACATACACCATTGCAACTACAGTCCAGTCACAGACTATAAACAGTGGGGAATATTAACTATTAGTAATGGAGCATTAACTAAAAAACACAAATATTTAAATATGGATTATTATACAAGGACCATTTCACATCATTACTCTAAATATCACACCTAAACAAAGAACTAACTCGCGACTTGAAGCCCTTGTTTTCTCGGCGCTGGCAAAGTGTTTTGGCTCAACATGAAACCCATTCACATGTTCAAGAATTCATAAAGACGCTAGATTAATTGCAAGAGGAAACCTGAAATACTGAAGAGACTTCTAAGGACCATAAATTTCCCCATCCACCTCTCCAAAGTCCCTTACCATCTGCCACAAATGAGTGTCCACTGAATTGGGCAGATTTGGGGACCATCTGCATATTAGTTAAAACTGAATAACGATGCAGACATAACAGGTCCTTTTCTTTTACAAAGTAATTAATTCGCTTGATGGGCAAGGAAGGAAATCGGTTCAACTTGTCCAGGAAAAGATTGATTGTTTATCCCTCCACACTTTAATATACCTTTGGAAAGTTGTTTGAGGTGAACAGATATTTAATTTTTTTTCTCGCTATCTGCTCAATACAAGTTTTCACTTATAGAAGATCAAAGTGTCTTTCAAATGTGGGGCACGTATAATCCTCTGTGAAATGGATTTGACTACTTGTAATACTTTTCAATCGTTATTAAACGTCTGATTATATACATTGTAATAACAGGCTGCGTATCAGAAATCTTGTTTTTCAGCTAAAGTATGTAAAAAGAATAAAACGTGTACATAGCTTACATTCTGGGTATTAAAAGGACACTGTTCTAATCAGGACGATAATTAATTAAAAAACCTGAAAGTCACAAAGATTTTTCAGCTGGGGAATCCAGTAAGTGTATAAAGGTTATTTTGTTTCCAATTTCAATATCGAGCTGGACTGGCAGATCAGGTGTGCGTGTGTGGTGGTAAGTCAGCGGCCCACTGGGCACTTGCCCGGGTGCCAAATGCTGGCTACCTGTCAGGATTCCACCCTACCAGCCTACATTCAGCCACTAGTTGCCACCGTTCCCTCTCAGGAGAAACCCTACTACTAGTATTTTGCACCGCTGAGCCACGTTACCTGGGTGTAGCCCTACCTTTAAACACCTGCTCTGCCCACCAGGCCTTTGCATTGTGGTGCATACAGCACTGCGTTTGGTTTCTGTATCCGGTTGTCATCCGACCTGTTGTGACCTGACTTGTTTCTCACACTGCTCTTTAGTCCCTGATTTGGCCTGCTGCTTGTGATCCTCTGATACCGACCTGGCTTGCTTTACCACAACTTCATGTGCCCTGCTAGAGGGCTTCAGCTCTGTTCCATCCTCGTGTCCTGCCAGGGGGCTTCAGCCCTGTTCCATTCCTGTGTCATGCCAGGGGGCTTCAGCCCTGTTCCATCCTCGTGCCCGGCCAGGGTGCTTCAGCCCTGTTCCATCCTCGTGCCCTGCCACGGGGCTTCAGCTCTGTTCCAGCCTCGTGCCCGGCCAGTGGCCTTCAGCAGAGTTTCCGCCAGTGTAGGCTATCCAGCCGCAGCACCCTGTCGGTGGACTTTCCAGCCATGTGTACCTTGCCTGTACCAAGTTCCCTATGTGTGTCCGAAGTACGTACCCTATACGTTCCAAGATCCGTGTCCAAAGTCCATATCCCACCAGTACAAAGGTTTCTATCTAAGTTTGTATCCTGCCAAGATACTTCTGCCACTGTCTACGTAAACCAGTTCTGTTTGCATTTACCTGATCTGCCAATGCACTCAAATATAGACTGTTTCCTATATATCCAGCCTTGTCTATGTTTTCTATTTGCCTCTCTGTACTTACTTACCAGTCACTATGCACTTGGGCTCCTCTATGATTACTGTTAACAACTTTCTATGTGTTCCTCTCTTCCATTAACCAACGCTTACGTCTCCTCTGGTCTTGAACTAAACCTAAAAGGCTTTTATAACTTTTGAGATGTAAAAGAGCTCCCATCAGAATTCAGACTAGAACCCATGAGGTGCCTTCAGTAAGGCAAGGGAGTTAAAACACTAAATACTAGATATGGATAATCTATAAATTCACAATATGATAAAAACTGAAATGCTCAATATGGGGCACTTTAAATAGTACGTTCTGCCAATTGCCTGCTGGATAAAGTGTTTCAACATAAAATTCCAGAATATCAAGATCATAAAGTATATCAAGATCTTTTCTTACTTATTTTTATTTTTGCCAAAAACTCCCACAACCGTATATATATTTTCAAACAGTGAACTCATCACATTTTCATGCATGTGTAATGTGCTTTTCTGAACTAAAATCCCTGGCTGTGAATTTTTGCGAAATAAACATGTAAATTTGTGACAAAAATATCAACACCAGCAACTATAGATTTATTTTTTTTTCACCCATCACAATTTCCTTTTGCCAGCAAACAGTAACCATGGAAATGAGTATTGAAATTATCTAATCTGCATTCTGTGTATATTGAAATTGAATATGTATATTTTTTATGTATATCTATAAATCCACTCATTTCGGAGGAAGAGCATTGGAATTTGCTCATCACAGGTCAGCAGCTTCCGTGACGTTTAGACATTTACTTTCTGTCTAACCATTTAATGCGGTTCGTTTAATTAAATTATATTAATTAATATTACATACTTTGTGGATCCTTATGCTGTACATTAAGGATCTAGATTGTAGGCTCATTTGAGCCGGGCCCTCGTCACCTGTTGTTTCTGTATGTCATTTTGTTATGTTATATACTAATTGTTAGGTCCTGTCTACCCTTTGTACAGCGCTGCAGAATCTGATAGAGCTATATATAAGAAATAAAGTAAAAGTAAACAAATTAAAGGTGCTGTTCCACTTACATAAAACGTTAATTGAGCCCTCTAGTATCTTTAACAAATAAACCTTGGCAGATCTTTAATTTTGTATCTTTTTATCTTTATATATATACAAAATAACAGAAATATTTAGGGTTTTCTTTTCCAGTTACTATGGCAACAACCAATAAGTATCTGATTTTGTGTCACATGATAATTATGTATTCCCACAACAACAACAACAACAACAAAATACGCAGAATTATTTAATGAACATGTTTCAAGGAAATGGATGGCTGTTCAAAAGTACCTGGAGTACCAGATCATGCAACATTTTAAATTGAGGGCTAGACTTTTTCAGTTTTGTCCACGAGCCGCTTGTGCGCTATTTGATATATTTCGTAGTGAAATCTATATTTCAGTCTGCATTTCAAGCCAGACAAAATGGCCACAGTTTGAAATCATGAATGTGCTTCCTCTGATCAAAGAGTATCCGACTGCTTCCATTCCCAAATGTGTTTACAAGATCAATAGGCATCGTGACTGCAGGTTGGATCGGAGTAAACTACGTTCAGAAATGCTCTACACTTCCTGTAGGTTATCCCATAAATGTCTTCTTATGCAACAAGTTATTGAGAACCAGGGTTCTTTATACCCGAAATAACAAAAGCAAAAAACAAAACAAAATAACTGTTTGAATCTTAAAATTGCCATAAATACACATAAATACATGCTTACACATACACAATTCTCGTAGGCTGTTTTATTTTGCTATTCATGCAGAACTATAAGTCTTACTTAAAAATATATACAAATTACCCTGCATATATTTTAGAAACTTGTAGAAACTTGACAACGGAATCAGCCATATGCAATGGTTTCTAAAAACACCACCAGCACAGCAAAGCTCCTTTTCAAATGATCATGGCTGAGGAACAGAGAAACAAAATTATTTGCATAAGGTCACAAGAAACTAATACGAAAACGAGCGATTCAATCAAGGTTTCATTGATATGCAACTACGTGTGACAGATACACAAAAAAATATTCTCTGCTTACAATGAGATGTAATTTCCTGTTATTTATTTCCATGGCAACAAAAAAAAAATTGTAATTTCCTGACTAATTACAGGTACGATTCTTAGATCTTAAGAGCCATGGTGGTCACTTTGATTTTATGGGATGATTATGAGGCGAGTTGTTCGTAAAAGCTACTTTCTTTTTTTTTAAGATGGATTGCAAGAACATGCAACTATAACTTTATATCGTATTGGTAAATTTTTGACAATCTATCGGATTACCGTTAATCCGATAGTCTCTACCCTGTGGAACCATGAAAAGCATGATCACATTTAACAGTCAAAATTCAGATTGTTTAGTCAACGTCTTTCAACACAACAATGGAAATTATGGAGTCTTTGCCAAATATTTAGTGAGGGGCAGTGGATCTTTACCACTTGTTGTGGCTCATTATACCAATCTATGCCCTTACTATATCCCCCAACATTTCAGGGGTCTACAATGGGAATCCTGTTTTAGGGAGTGTTCCAAGAGGTAGGGAAGGGCTGGTTTGGCCCCAGAAGTAGGCAGAATGAGCCCAAGAAGTCGGCCAAGCAAGAGGAGCTAGCATGTTAATGAGGTCTCTGCGGCTGCACGACAGCTTACTGGGCCAGTCAGAAGTCAGAGATCCACCCAATTGGCACATAACTGAAAGCGATACAGCGGGCTGCCAACTCATGTCCACATGAGAAGTGCCCCATTTTTAGGGCTCTCCAGCCAAAAAACCTGGACATTTGAGAAGTATAGAAAATGTGCATTCCCAGCAAATACTAATCAAAAGAACACATAAGGTATAAATATTGGGGATTCCCAATACAAATGGTATTGGCTGGGTATCCACTGAGTTCTTGCTTTCTTTTGGGTACTTATTAGTAATTATTATTCTAGCTGCAACCTGGGAATCTGAACGTGTATGCCTTTTATGGTTTTTAGGTTGTGCGCCCCCCTTTCTGTATATTATTTTGCTCTTGGGAGGTATGCCTTACCTTAGTGAACAGCTTAGAAATCAATTCAATGTTTTATATTTGTTTAAGCCTTTTATTTCTCTATCTTTTTTATACTTAATGCCATGTTTCTTTTTTTTTTTTTCAATTGGAGAAATGTACAACTAGCTGTTAAAAGGGCGAAGATATTTACAGATATACAGATATTTATTTCCCCATTGTTGTTGTTGTTGTAATTGTCTTTTTTTTCAATATAGAGATGAAAACAAACAAACCTTTTTGTTTCTTACTGGTTACCTAGCTATTTTTCTAGCACGAATAAATATTTATTTATTGTTCTGTTCATCATATGACATCACATTGTAGAGTGATGTTGAACTAGTTAATTGTTTTAAACAAGAGGAATATTTTTTTTGTAAAGATTTAACAACGAGCTGTAAAAAAGTAAATAAATGATGAAAATCTCACATATTCTTTTTTAAGTTTGAAAACTGTACAAGTGAAATCGGAAAATAATCTATGTTTAATTTATTAAGATTTATTTAGTATAGTCTGGTGGGGATGTTCTGGAGACTAAAATGGACAAAATACGGAAGAAGAAAAAAGAAGAAGAAAAAAAGCATTTGCTTTGCTCCACTTGGTACACAAACACCAGAGTCAGCAATGCAAGAATTACATATAATCCAGATCTTTGCTCTGGGGGAAAGTTCCATATAACACTAACCACAAGGAATTTAGAATACATTCAGAAAGGCTTTCATCTCTACTGTGTCCGGGACCCAGTTATTTTGTGCATGCAATCAACATTATATTTTCTATAAACAAATTAAAGGACGTTGATCCACTAATAAAAAAAAACTATTTTAAAAATATTAAAAATAAGAGCCACCTATATAATGTATATTTTTTAAAATAATAC
Organism: Spea multiplicata; assembly: GCA_009364415.1. Lineage (NCBI taxonomy): Eukaryota > Metazoa > Chordata > Amphibia > Anura > Pelobatidae > Spea > Spea multiplicata. The sequence goes on along the minus strand of VKOC01001396.1, from coordinate 95,999 downwards.
AGGTTGGGTATCCCTTATCTGAAATAATCTGAAATCCAATTTTTGGTTTTCAGATAAGAGACGTTCAGATCACGAGGTGTCAAGAGGTGTCTGAACGCTCCTTTAGTCAGTAGATCCTTTCCCACGTTCTTTTTCTGCTTCTCCCCGCTGTGCGCTCCGTTATTCAGGCTTCTCCCTGTGGCCCCAGAGCCCTTCTTCCGCTCCCTATACCGGAAGCGCTTTGTGGAAGCCAAAATGGAGGACCGGAAGTGCTCAGGGTATGCGGGGAGAAGCCTGAGCAATGGATCAGACACAGGGGAGAAGACAGATTCACTATCCAAAATTATCCCTTATCCAAAATACTTTTAGTCCCTAGCGTTTCGCATAAAGGATACTCAACCTGTAATAATAACAACAATAATCTTATAAAACTTGACGTTAGACTAGGGGTGTTAAAATGCTTACACAGGTCAATAAAATCGAACACACGTAGTTCATATCTGTAAACATGCTGCTTTTTTGTCTTTATTCAGGCATAATTGTGTAGCTTCCAAGCTAATTTCTGCTATTTTAGCATCATACAAGCCAGTAATCCTCACTAAAAATCCCAAATCGTTAGTTTACAGCGATATCCCAAACCAGTTTCCATCTTCTTAAAACACCAAATCACAAATACCAACATTAAAATCTTTAAATGTTCTAAGTCCTGTAATGTGATTTTTTTTTGTATTACTATTATTGTCAAGACAATTGCGGGGATTATGCAGGGAAAAAAAAAAGGACTTATTTACTCTGCCATTTAAGAAAAAGGCTGCGTCGCCATAGAAACCGGCTCGTAAGAGTCCTGAGTATTCTACCTCTAAAAGCTTTCATAAAATGTTTTCAGAACTATAGGTAAGGGATGACATTTAATTTATAATTGCACCCTAGGTGTATTAAAGCTGGTTTGCTAATTTCTGTATATGAGGGAACGGGGTGGAAAGGCTAATAATACATTAGTTAGACGTTACTCCCTTGGTACAGCAAGAGAAAATATAAGGTTTCTTTAAGAGCAACCTTGAAAGGACGTAGATTAATAAATATGAATTCTGAACATCTGTAGACATTTTAATCTTTATCGTACCCTAATCGAGAGGGGTCAGGCCGCTACAAATACATAGACTTATTGAATATGCTAATATAGCATGCGGCATAACCAGTTTTCCTGGTAGACATTACCTGCTGCTGTCCTGATTAATCAATTTTTTTTTTCTCTTTTTGCTCTGAAAATTCCTGAAAATCGCACTCCTAAAGCAATGAACAAAAATAATAAAGCAGAATATTGGTTTATTTTAAACAATTTTGATTAAATAGTACATTCACGTGGGTGCATTCTATTTTTCGTGTCGAGTTTGTATGCTGTTAATGTTTTGGGATGGTTTAGAAGCGGTAGGCCGGCAGTATGGCTCTGAAACGCTCATGGATTAGGTTATATATTTGAATATATATTGAATATATTTTTTAATGTTAAGCAAATCATGATATGGTGTGAAAATTCCCCCAGCTTATTCTTAAATGTAAATTTGAGAAGTAGTTTCCTTAAGGAAAATATAAGGCAATGTACCAGGCAAGGGTACGATGGGAGAACACAGAGGGAGTCAACCAGATTTACAAAAAATGCCGGAAAATATGTGGAACATTCAGGAAAAGCACGGACAACAATGCATTTTAAATATGATATGGAGCTTATTAAGAATAATGGCCTCAGGAGAGTATGTTATATTTGGAGATGCATTATCTCAGTGATTAAATGTGATTATCCCTCATAAATTGCAGTACACGAGCATTCAAAACACCTAACGGGAAGGCTGCCCTTTGAAATGAGAGGCCTTGCCTGATTACTATTCTCGGGCAGTCGGCCAAACAAACACATTCACTACAGTCCACACTTTGGTCCTTCTACAGCATGCTATTTGATATGTTGCTTAGGTTTTGGGGCTTTTAAACAGTCTAATAGAAGTAAGGAAGAATAATTTTGTATGATAACCTCTGGGCTTTCTCGGGGGGGTTTGGTTAAATGTTGTCTTTGTGATTAACTTTCCTTCCCAAGTATGGCAAAGTGGTTCCTTAAATACTGAGGTTGCTTCTTGGAAGAAGACTTCTCTATGTACAGGTTTGTCTACTGCTAGAAACACAACAATACAGTGAATACAACTCTAATGGGCAGTATGTCCCCTTATGTTCTATCCTGGTCTAGGCCACCCAGAGCTCTACATCTCCTGAGAGAGCAGGTTTGCGAGGGGTAGGCGTAGTCAGGCGAGGAGCATGGTTAGGTTATGAGGGGGTACTTAGACATGCAAGAAGTTTGGCTAGCTATGAAAAGGGTGAGGCGAGCCCCGGGGGGCACTACATAAGTTGGGTGCAGGAGGGGAACTGGAAGGGAGTGTGGATGAACGCTGCTCCCTTGCCCAAGAGAAAGAGGAGAGTGACCCGGAGACCTGGTGAAGTATCACTTCATCTGTAGACTCTGTCAGGAGTTGCCAGGTCTACTGGTTTTGTTTTCATTTTTTTGTTTCATCGACTGGACCATTTGAAATGTTGGGGAGCTTTTTAGGAACAAGCAGCGATTGAGGGGATCAAGTAAATACTGGGTAGTTTACACAAGATATGCTGAAATGAAAGGATGTGCCAGTATTTGGGTTATTGAATAAAACTGAAAAATGAGTAACAATAGAAGTAAATAAAAGGTGTGATGGAATTAAACAGATAGAAAAAGTGGTAATACAAATTCATTTTATTATAACTTTGTCCTACAAAAATATGGACCATACATTGTTCTTTCCTTGACTAAATATGCTATACAACTATACACAATCTAACAACAAATGATGACACACTGTATGAGACTGAGTAACTGTAATCCAAAATAAGCATAAATCACTTTATTTCATTTTCATTTCTCAACTACACAGATTTATAAACCAGATTGGAGTCGCATTTAAAAACATAACATTCTAACTTCTGATTTAAATATAAAATAAATGGTAGAACCACAGAATTCTGAAGGATTCACATTTTTTTTTGTATGTTGTCAATGCAAATGTACTTGTGAAAGAAATGTATTCTTAACTGATTGAATGCAACAATGTACCAAAAAAAAATCATCTGTGATCCTACAAAATGTCAGATGCCATATGTGATTTCGTAAAAAAACAAGAATCTATTTACATTTTTTAAACTTGATTTATCATTGTTTATGAAGAGATTAATTTATTAAACTTTATGTAAAATTGATTTATTACACTGATACCAAATATATGTTTGAGCCACAAAAAGGACTATATTTCTTGTTTAACAGAAAGCTGTCAATATTTGTATGCTGTAAATTGCGCTCCTGGCTGATATGAGTTCAATAGTTTTTTAATAGTTTTTTTTATCTTTTAAATATTATTTTATTATTATTTAGCACGTCATGTTGTATATTACTGCTGGGGTTACAAGGTAACAACTAACTAGTCATCACACAAGATGGGTTTATTAGGAAATTCTGCAGCCACATTTGTAAGTTTGTTGTAACAATGTTTTTATTTACATGATATTTTTTTTAGCTAAATCACAGAAACATAGAATCTGCCGGCAGATTAGAACCTTTCAGCATATATAGTGGGCATGTTTTTCTCGCTCTATCCTGTACATGTTTAAATTCCCTCACTGTATTAACCTCTACCGCTTCTGATAGGAGGCTGTCCATTTACCAACTACACACTCTGATCTTCTAGTTATGATCATGATCTCCAAGGATTCTCCTCCTTTTAAATAAACCTTCCTCCTGCAATTTCTCAAATCCCTTTGTGTATTTGAATGTTTGTATCACAGCCCCTCGTCTTCTCTCCTCCAAGCTATACATAAACATTTAATTGGTTTAACACATCAAAAGTAACATTCATTCAAAAGTACATTCTAGAATTCAATGGTCTCCTCTTCAGATGTATTGCTATAGATCAGGGATCTCCAAACTCGGCCCTCCAGCTGCTGCAGGACTACATCTCCCATAATGCTCCTTCAGCTAAGGGGCTGGCTGAGGAGTATGGGAGATGTAGTCCTGCAGCAGCTGGAGGGCCGAGTTTGGAGATCCCTGCTATAGATGAAATACATCTCATCGCTAAAGGGTCTCCCTGGTTTAGGAACACCTAGATGATAAATTTGTCGCTATTCTCACGTGTGTGCCTTGGGTTTACGAACGTGAAATAAACTGAGAGAGGACAATAACCTTTATTACAATTGGTTAGGAAAATGATTTTGTCTTTGAAAAAGGGGCATTGGATTCATTTTAGATCACAGCTTTTGGATATAGCAGCTTGCACGCAACTAACATTTTTTTTTTTTAACTAGGCTATTTAAATATAAAGTACTTTTGAGATTTACCTTGTCCTGGACCACATTTAAGTGAAAGAAAAAAAATTTAGCCTGAACCTTAAAATTTTATTAGCAAACCAAAATTATGATAGCAATGAAATAAATTAGACTTGCTCTGTATTTGCATTTTAATGAGGTCAGTAAAACCATCAGATATTTTAATTGCAATTTGTTTCTGACGTTTTTGGCACGTAAAGGGTCAATTAATAACCTGAATAAATTATTATTTAGAAGCGAGGCCAGACTGTTCCAGAGCTTCCAGTAGTAACAATGAATGTCACATTTCTATTATTCTGGATCACGCGTGTGTCCAAGCAGAACATACTATTATAAATTTACTAGTTATAGTATAGTATAAACCTACTAGCCAGGTTAATCTTAAAAAGCAATGTGGCTACCAAGGAACTTTAACCTTCATTCTAGGCAAAGGTTAAGTTCAACAGCTACATGTCATCTCGATTTAACTCATCTAGGACTATATTGATAATTGATTGTTTTGCACACAACACGCATTTTAACAACTGTAAAGATTGAGCTTCCTTTTTATTATTACTATTATATTTTTTATATAGCGCCAACAATTTACGCAGCGCTTCTAACAATACATATATTTAAGGGGTCTGACAAGACTAGAACTGACAGACTAAGACAGACCGATACATTTGGTGGAGAAGCTCGGCTCGCAAGCTTACAATCTTGAAGGAATCGGGTGAGGACAAACATAAGGGACAGAGAACGGTGAGAGGTAGTGTGGGGTTGTATCTGTGACAGTGAAGTTTTAGCGACTACTCTGCAATTATGATTAAGTATGAATCCAGATACATAATATCTGCATATAGATACATTGTGGCATGAGATGAGGATGAGCGAGGCCAGCCTGGAAGTCACTCACCTATCCTACTTATTAAATACCGCTCTGCAGAGTACGAGCTGCCGTGGAGGTCTTTGTTGTAACAGCACAGATCTCCATTGACTTTACAGCTTCTTGGGCCAGTCAGGGGATATCAGAGGATTTCACTGAATTGGCCAATCCTCTCCTCTGCCCACAAAATCAGGACTGCCCTGCAAAAGTTTAAATTTTTCATTTTGACTTAAAAAGGACAGTACTATATTAGTTTCCTTAGGAGAGAATTTTCCTGTACACCCCTAACCTGCTCTTTGTCATTGGGGTACACTGTGTTCTGTGCTTTATTCTTCTTTTGATAGCTTCTGTCACCAAGTACTTTCTTTTTGCTGGTTGGTAACAACACTCTCACCATAAAACATAAAGAGTTAATTATTAACAAAATCCAGGACCAGTCACTAGAAGTACATCTGGCAAAACATCAGATTAAAATATGTCTCATTATGTAATCCTAACCCAAAACAGGTACAAACCCAGTTATAATGAGGGGGTTAACAAAATTAGTTTGGATCACACTAGCACCACACTGTTATACACATGCACACACATACTAACACTATACATATATAAAATTACACACTATGGACACACACACTGAATCTGGCACTACAATACAGTACACATACTGACTCTATCACTATACATTTATACATCGACTCTGAAACTACACACCACCGACTATCTTCTGCCATTGCAAATCTGGCACACTATGCTTTCCTGCCGGCGTGCAGTGAAGCAAGTGCCATGATGCACTCAGCTGCGTGCGTTATATGACCTCGCTGGGCACCTCACGGCACCTGCTACATGGGATTCATGATGGCAGACCTGCAAAACCTATGATCAAGGACAAGGTTTCTAGTCACCATGTCACCCAGGGTTTGTCAAGCCCTGTTATAACGAATATGTTTATGTCGGGAAATATGACCCATAAGTATAAAAATAATGAAAAAATAAAGTACTGGATCCAAAACTTGCTGATCACCCTCAACATATTACCAATTATGCCAGAGGCATAGAGAAATGTTCAGGAAAGGTAAAATTGTAATTAACATTTTAGGTGCCAGAGGAAGACATGAATGGCCGTGGTTTTGGACAAACCTTGATAATATTATAAAAACACCCTCATATGATTGGTTTCGTTTTCTGCTGTTCTACGAGTGAACTGCGTTAACCTCTAATGAGCTGGTATGAATTTACTGTGTAGCTGTCGGGTTGTAGAGCTGATGATTAGACGGCTCATCTCGATGATGGCCTAGAGCACTTCAGTAGGAAGTCGCGAAGAGCCTTATGGACTCCTTCTTTGATGTTTTAAAATGATACAAGACATGATTAAGTAAGGTCTAATCTCAATGTTCTTTCTGTTTCCCTCTCTCCTTTTTTCTTGCTACAGGCATCTATGGAAATTAGTCATTACTAAATAATATCTGTGGAAAATCAAAATAAATTAAACAATTACTGCATAGCATACTTCTTTCAGTATTCATTTCAAAGTAATTAACCACATGAACAACAATATGGGGGAAGGGGAAAAAGCTCAGCCAACTGTTCCAGTTTAAAACTTTGTCCTCTGTGAGAGCAAAGCTTCAGTGGTCTACGGTGGATAATCCTAAATAATACTCGCTTTGGGTTGTGGAATCATCTTTCTGTAAACTGAGATGTGCAAAGATATGTCATGGACAAAATACTGCTAATAATTAGGAGAAAGAGACTCGTGAGGAAGAAGTGGAAAAAAAACACAAACTTTATGAATAAGATATATGGGTTAAACGTTGTGTACACGGCAAATGTGACTTTTGAATCTATTTGTTAATATTTTTAAAGCAACAGTACACGCCAGTGTCTCAATTCCCCAATTGTTTTGTTTTCTCATACCATGTCGTCTCATACCATTGTTGTTGGGACTACTTTTTGCCCTTGTAATGGCATTGCTTTTCTAGTCTCAATGTTTTATTAATGCCCAAAGCAAGGTCAGGCCAAGCAACTTCTAGCTCCTTCGGTGAACTGTGTCTGAGGAGCCAATTTAGTAAATGCTTTTTCTTGATAACATAAGAAACTTATTGCCCCCACCAGCACAGCACCCTAGGCGGTGCTGTTCTAGTCTTATTGAATGAGCTTAGTGCAGTAGAAGTGATTTTACCAAATTTCTTTTATGTGTCAGTGAAAATTGCAAAATATATTCAATGCAATACTAAAAAAAAAGTAAAATAAAATCAGGGTCCCTTCTAACTGCCAAAAAGAGGGGAATCTCCAAATTTTGTATTCTAGTGTATCTTGTATTTTTATCAGGTTTCGTATTTTCTACAAGACTAATAACAAATGTAAGTCTTAAAACTATGGTTATACTCCCAACTAAGCCTACAGTGATTGTACAGAAATACACCCAGTTCATTATGTATGAACAGTGAGATATTCATTGAATTACATCTGAAAACCTACGAAGGTCACGGGTTTGATGTGCACTAATTACATATGCTCAAATAAGGTTCAAAAAATATTTGATCATTCCTTTCACCTCCCTGACATGAACCTCTATCCTTTTTTGAGTGACAGGTCTGGAGAGCTCATGGGGTAAGCGATTGTTGGATTATGTTTCATTCTGAAGCCCTCTAGAGAATCACCTCTTAAATGTTAACAAACAAGGTCACCGTTTTAGAAAAAAAAAGTGCAGTCATGGGACTTTTCAACTGTTCCTTTCAAAAGCTAATGTATATTTTCTGAAATTTATTACTTCCTCTGTAGATTAGACAGAAGAGCCGTGACAATGAAATGACATTCCAAAGCGTTGTGTAAGAAGTAGGAGAGAGCATGTCACAGAAGACGCAGGTTAATAGAATATAGAAATGTGCATGGAATTTAAATGTATATTAAAGAAAACAAAATTCCAAAACAGAGCTTGCTGCAATGTATATGTGAATATACACCGCATATGATGAGGGGCATTTCTGCTAAAGATTCCATCTTTTTTACAAAGTTTAAAACCGAGATACTTATACAAGAAACGAATGGCCAAGAAACAAAAAAAAAACTGTTATTGCGTCAACATAGGAGATGTGAAGTTAAATCAGTGCTTGTGAACTCCGAGATCCCTTCTTCAGATGGCACCTAACGGTGTCTTTCCTTGAGGTTCTACAGAGCCTGGCTTGGTTGGGATTGCTGTTTAGGTTTCATCTAGAGCAGCCTTGTCTATCTCTAGTCTAGGATCAGGAATGGATCGATAATTTGGGTAAGGTTAAGGGGAGAATGCGGGATGCCAACGTGAAAGGCTGTACCCAGTGGTCTAGCAATGAGAGAATCCAAGGTGCTCCAATGTATTAAGCAAACCATGTACCGCCAAGGCACATTGTTAATTGTCTGATGGCATGTTTATCAAGAAAAAAGACAGCAGTATGGGCAAGCTAGAACATACTAATATCTAGTCAGGTCTCCAGACCAGCAAGACAGGTCTCTAACAGAGGTCAAGAAGATCATTGCTGATATCAGAGCATGAAAGAAGAATGAGAAATCAAAAGCTTTTAACAGCTCAAAGTGTTGTGATGAAGACCCACTTTACTCTAGACTCGAAATGTTGGATCTATTATGGGCTTCTGATTTTTTTCACAATGGAAGATTTTTCTTCATCTGCGTATGCTGGACATTAATCATCCCCCGTGGAGTATTGCAGGTTACTCTACTTGTTATATGCACTTTCAGACACTGGATGTTAACTATTTTTGATGGTGTTATTCCCATATCTAGCTCACATATCTATCAGAAAAAAAAAGTTTTGCATTCCAGACTAAGTATCCCTTAAGTCATTAAACTGGTTATGGTGTCCAATATAGTTCGAACTATGCCACTACACTATGATCGAATTATATTTTTACCGACATACTAATCATAATAACAACAGTGGCATTTATCTGTAGCCCACTTACACTGAATACTAGCATTCACGACAGAAAAATAAGAATTGGGAAGGGAAAAAAAAAAGAATAAGGAAGCGTCTCAAGTCTTAATCCCCACTAGGTAGCCTGAAGGCTGTGCAGTAAGTCACCGTTGTTAGATCTCCTGCAGACCAAAGGACAGAAAGCAAGTAGGGTCCTGCGAGGATTAAAAACACAGAAACAGTGCTTTGGAAATTCTGCAGATGGAAGATAATAAATAATAAGTCCATCCACAGTAACTGTCAGACTAACAGTTGCGGCTCACATCTCAGCACTGCTCAGACATGCCCAGCCGGTACCATGTACTATGGATTATCAGCCGCCTTTGAAAGTGATTTTATTTTTTTTATTCCATGGGTTGCAAAGTACATATGTCCTGATTCATACACTGCTGGGCTAAATTACTTTTTAAAAAATAATGAAGTGTATATGAAGCTTATATTTTATGCTGCATTCAGTACTGTGAAGACACAGAAATCGACCGCCTGTGTAATCCTCTTATTTCTTACCATCTACAAAACGTTATACAGAACTTCAAACTGGTCCTTGGGCTTGCTTCATGTTTTGGATAGCTTTATACATAGTATGTTATTCTATGTAATAATCGCTATTTCTTCTGTAGGAAGAAGACTCAACCGCCATCTTTGTGTAATAAGCCTTTATCTTTTTGACCTTAGAGTAGTCTTTATAGTATAACATCTTGCTTTTTCTCTTAAAGCAAAATATAAACCTTAATTTTAAATGTAAACAAAGTCCCTACAGCTCGTGCATTTTCCATTCAGCGTAATTGTGAAATGTGGAAAAACTACTGCCTGAACCAAACAACAACCAGTAACTTAACAACATGGCAGACACAAGTTAATGGGGAAGAAGAAGAATAGTGTGGGTCATAAAACCAGGTGCTTATGATAGCTAATCCCACACATTATATGCGTTTCAATATATATGTTGCTTACTTGAATCTGTAAACACCATTACATAGTCTGACACTGTAATGGGAGGTGTTGTGTGTAGATTTTGTACATGGATTTTGTACATTTTGAGAGCAGGGTAGGCTAATGCCCCAACTCTAGTTTTTGCAAGAGACTGAATGTCTGCATGATGCTGTTCAAGATTCTTAGGAAGCCTGTTGTTCGGTGCTGGACATTTAAGCCTCTGAAGCCTCACAACTGGGAGGACTAGTGATGGAGAGGTTGAGATATTACCATGTGCTCCTTGGGTAAGGAGAAGCCCTGAAAAGACAGCACCTGACTCAAGTGTGGCATTACCTGCCTGGACCTGTGTGGTAGTCCACAGGCTGGTCAGCCTGGGCCAGCAAAGTATATCCAGAGAGGGCTTCGGTGGGAGCTCAACTTTAATTTTATGATTCAGTTTTTCGGGATTCTTGTTTTGTGCATCTGTAAATAAAAACGCACGGTTTGCTGAAATTCCTTTGATTTTTTTTGCCTAGAGGATCGTGCTTAAGATCCCGAAAAGAGACTTAGTGACCCTCCGCTAACATAGTTTTGCCACAATAGGTTTAAATTAGTGCACCGAGCGCTGTCTGATCTGGGAAGAACGACAGACATGTATTAATTCACGGTCGAGGTCCAGAGGGAGATTTCAAGGCTTACTGTGACCCACAGCAGATCCATCAAGATCATGGAGTATTTTAATCGCTGTCTCCCATTCACTGTTTATCTAATTTTACAAGATTATGATCTTTAAACAAATGAATATTTAGGTAAAATCGTGTATTTCAATACATGCATTGAGAACTTTTAAGGTTATATGCTACAGCAGCATTCTTGTAGGTGATTCCCACAAATGGCTTGTCTGGTCCACTGCTTCGCCTGTGGTTATTGCTAAGAAGATACTTCTGCTTGGTTGCTAAGTCAACACAAATCAAACATAATCATACAAGTTTGTCCTTTATGTTTCACTGAGCACATTTCTTACTAATACTCAATGTCCTTTTGCTAGAGCTGGGAGCTTTTTTATCTTGGCAAGTTAGTCAGATTTTGGTCCTATACCTGATATTAAAGTCCAAACTAATCTCAATGATGCACAGAGTAAAGGTCAGCTCAGTTTTTAAATGCTAATTGTTCTGCCAACAATTTCCATTTACAAGGCTTTTAAAGGCCACGTATCTTCTTTTTATGTGATGCAATAGGCAGATATATTTCCCGAAACAAATTACGATTTATGGTCGTTTAGGCAATATAATGCGAGGAACGCAGGAAAAAAAAAAAAAACAATAAAGAAAAATTGTAAATTTTGCGTAAGTGGAACTATTTCAGTTACGGTGACGAAATGTGTTTTCACGGACGCTTTAGTCGCAGTATTCTCACCGCGAGTTCTGAGTGGGTTGTTTAATACAATGGTAATGCAGTTCTATTATGATACCTGAAACATAAAAGGTTTAAATGATTTTGTTCCAAGGTCTCTTTTCACATTTCGCTTTAATTTAAAACCTCCAAACAATCCGGGTTTCTTTCAAATGGGTTGATGTTTACTAGCAATAAAGAAGAGTGCTTGCAAAAATCAGAAACGCTAAGGAACATTAGTTACCTAAGTATTTCAAGCCTGTTCCACTCAGCAAATAAGGTGATTGTCACACTTATATGTGACATTTCCATTTACTTACAATGTGAAACAGTTGAAAGAAATATAATTATGTGTTTTGAACAAAACAAACAGGTTGTAATACAAAACCGACCGATGTCATTTTTATATTATCTCATCCAGTGCTGTGAAAATATTATTAACATTCAACGGGGACAAAGCTTTAGCTGTAAATACACTTTGGATTAAAAGTGAATAATTACTTGTGGCTCACACACAAAGAACCGACATCATATTAAATGTACTGAATCCGTTCGTATTGTATTTTATTTCCAATCCATTCATTTCACTTCAAAGTGTTTGTTCAGGATACAGACCTTATCCGTCCGGGGTTAGAAAAGTAACCCTAATGGCAGGTGATGTAGTATATTTAGTGGGGACGAAAGTGGAGAAATTATATTGATAAATGAACCACAGAGTGTCTTTTTCTCTTTCGTTAAAATGAATTATTAATTTTGGTGATGTATGAACAATTTTTAATGTTTTGTGGGTTTTTTTTGTTCCTTGCCAACTAATTATACCATAAGGCACATTACAACAAAATATAATTTTAAAAACAACTTTAATAAAACAGGCAGAAATATAAATATACACACATTGAGATGTAATTTTATCTTTCCACCTATATGTTACATTTCTATACACAAAACCATATGTAAAGGTGTTTACATATGAAAATAAGCAATATATATATATATATTAAATGCATTCCTATGAATACACCTTGAGAAAGTTACCTTCTGGTCCTCAGGATCTGCATGAATGTCCTTCTTTAATTGCCTGTTAGTTTGGGCAGACAATATAAGGGTAGAAGACTTCTTTATGCTGGAATTACTTTTTCAGGCTGTTGCTTTCTCTAGAAAAACATCATCAACTTGACTTTATTGTTGTGTTTCATGAGGAATCAGTTCTTGGCCTCTGTAACGGGAACCAGGGTGACTGCTCTACGCCAACCTTCATTGCCTTCTTCCGCTTACTAGTACCTGGCTGCAAGATGGGTAGCCCATATGGTCCTCTCTCCATCTCTTGATAAACTTTCATCCTGCTTCTGCCGGTGTCCCACGTGGTGGTTTGGATAGTGAATAAAGAAGCAATAGATGGCACCGCTTGCCACCAGTGTAACAGGAACCAGGATGACCGTTGCCATCTTCATCTTACCTGGCCTGGTCCTCAGAGTACATATGCTCTTCTGAGAAAAGTCTCCATACCACTCAGCATACAGGAGAGCACAGTATTCAGATGACACATGGCTTTTTAAAGACAAATTACCAGTTATAACACTTAAAGATAAACTAGGGAACCAACTACAAGACTGGTACTAATGGATAAACTAGGAAAATGAGAGGGCTTATGCAGAGTGACCACTAGCCCTGGAATTAACCCTTCAGGACCTCTACCGGCTCTTATCTGATCATTCCCGTCTCCCTTGTGCCATGTTGGCAAGTATCTGCTTGCTATGATTTTCTGGATGTTCTTCTTCTTTGTAGAAACAAGTGCTAATGTTACTTGACAAACTCCTTAGTGACAGTGGACAATCTTCATCTTCTAGCGTCCTGCTCCCGAAAGGGCCAGTGTGACTCCTTTGGTCTCCACCCCAATTCCCTGAATTAAATTATGAGGAAGAAGAGGGACACTGGCAAATTATGTGATGCTTCATATTTATGGCAAAGTACATGCAATGTAAACATGTATGGGATCTGCATATGGCTCCTGAATCTAAGACAAGACCAAGGACTGATTAAGGTCCTTTATGTTATCTTCATATTAGGAAAAATAGGCAGACTAGATGGGCCGAGTGGTTCTTATCTACTTTCAAAATATTTGTTTCTATGCACAAGTATTTATGGATTAGTCCATATAATCATTAAGAATCATTTTTGAAAGATCAGTCTTGGACCATGAGCAACAAGATAGATGTCATCCCTGTCCACCTCACTCTAGTCTAGATTGCATCTGTGATGAGCAGTTAACTTTTGCTATTATACTCTTCTAAGTTTTATTTATGAATGTCCAAAAATGTCAATATGTTTAAACAAACAACTTAGAATTGAAAGCATTTGCACAACAGACATCTAATATAGCCCTTTAGTGTTGGGTTTTATCAGAGCAGAATATAAACGAGAATATGGAAAATGTACGAGAACAAAAATAAATTAGGGGATGCAGTTCCCAGCAATCCTGGTAATCTGGAGTAGAGGTAACTTTACAATTACACCCTATTTTATTATGCCATGAAATACACATTAAATGTCCTAATACTGCAGAACTAGATTTGGCCATTTTAGCAAAAGCTCAGCATAATTATACAGTTCACATTGTACTCCAAATGGTTATAGTGAGAAACAATAATTGGTGGAATTTAGCATTTTCATTTTTTTTTAACCCAAAATGCGTCTTCAGCATCACAACAGATTGGAACAGCATCTCATTTGACGTAAACATCAACCCTTTCCACTAATTTACTTCGTTGTGCTGCATGAAAGCATTTCTTAAGTTTTATTACATTAGATAATCACCCTCAAGAGAGAGATAATATGAGTTATTAGGATGGCGCTCCCTAGGTGGGTAATTATCTAATGGAAAACACACTCATTTAGCCTCCAAGGACAAAAGAACAGTCTTTGAATAGTTAGTGTATATATTTACAAACCCCTGATAACAGAACACAGTTCAATATCTAATACAAAAAGAGCGACAGAATGCCACTGAAAGATAATTCACTTATAGAACAATTCATGGGGGTTCCAATTGGTATAAATGATGGGTGCATGTTATCTTAAACATGGTCTTTAACATGCCCAGCAGGACACTAGCATACATGGGAACGTCCAAGGGCAGGCTATCCGGTTCTTTCATCTGTGGGCGGGGCTAGTCATGTGTCAGGGCGGGCCTAGCCTCAGACTGCCTTAAATGGGCTGGAAGTAGGAGGTAAAATGGGTGGGAAGTGGGAGGGACTAAATGCTAAGAAGGAGACGATTATTGCCACTAGACTTGGTGGGTTTTATCTGTAGAAAGCCTGTAATCATATATTATATAGGCAGGTATGTTTTAAATACCCTAGTCTCCGTTTGGTCCCTGTCTGGCCTTGAACGACAAAATCCTTTGCATCTTGTATGTATATTACACTGAGAAATACATTCTTTTCATGTTGGCAGTAAATATAAAGTAAAGGGTGTCTGTGGTCTTCACAGCTTCAGGTGTTAAAATTAATTTGTTAAAACTATATTATTTTTGTTTGGAATTCACTGTAATTGTTTTGGATATTTAGCTTAAAAGTTGACATCAAGGAAGCTGAGATCCACTAGAAAAAAATATAACTAGTATTATCTACTCAGTTAAGATGGCGGCAGCCGTAGTATACACATAAGGTTGACTTCACATACGTGTGAATTGCTTGGTAATTCATTCAGTTTTCTCAAGCTGAAATTAAAAGGACATTTGGGGATTGAAAATAACAAAGAGAAGAGGAAAGCTGATGTAAAAGCAGTACATGGAAAGGATGATAAGAATTAGGAGAAAGGGATAAACTAATGGTAATTGTTTTGAGTGTAACTTTATTCTTTGCCGGTCTACAGATGCCAACATATTCCTAGACACAATGATTTTCATATAATTTCATAACCATTAAAAGTATTTTATATTAAATTTTATGCGTGACAACATTGATTATTTTCAATGATTATATTTTCAATATTATGTTTTTCAGACAAGCTAGCTTCTATACATTCAATATCACTGTAGATGTGTTTCTGTAAAAACGATCTAATATGTTACCTTATATTTGTTGGTTTCCGTATATTATACCATATACTATTTCCCCAAAGAGCATTCATCAAGTTTAAAAAGCCTTGCATTTTTTTTCTAAAACAGCCCAGCTAGGAGAAAAAAAAAAAAAGGTATAACCTTGGGAGGAAGGAGAGAAATAGAGAGAAAAATATCAGTGCTATATCCTAACGACTCTGACATTGCAGAATACTACTTTAAAATAGTGAATATAGTCGTAGAAACAGTTTACTTTATGTGGGTTTCTTGTGGCTTCCAGATTAAAATGCCTATTATTCTGCCATTTCTAAAATATATCTCTTCAAAGAATCATATATCTGTCAAATATTGCAATCTATTTGGTCTTGTATACTAAAAATGAACTGAGGAACAGAATAATTTTACTTTTTTAATATATCTGAACACTTTGAGAAGAATGCAAGGCGGAAGATTGAATAAACGCTTATACTACACATATAAAAAAATATACTACAGAATAGATATTGACGTTTGTATTTTAATACAGTATATCTTTTTCGAAAAAAGGCCTTGAGTCTTATTCCTTTTTCATTGAAATTTCAGTGTCTTTAAAATTACTTCTCGTAGCTGTTTTGTTAACAAATCGCCCACACCAATATCGCATTTTGGTCTCCGAAAAAAAAAAATAAAATAAAAAAAGAAGCTACAGAATATAAGATAAAAAATTCATAACATGAAAATACAGGAGAAAAATAAAAATCAACATAGTTTAAAATGTAGAAAGTCCATATTGTATACATAGATCATTTTTTTGTATTCGAAAAACATTTTTTCTTAGAAAAATGATTTTCTATGATAAAAGCAAAATAAACAATACGTTGAATGAGCATGAAACATAATGTAGACTCTGTATAACTTGTAATAATCTTATGATTTTAATGAGATCATTCAAAAATAAAAAAAATCCTTATAATCTAATTTAGACATTAATTAATTAATATTACACTGCAGTCTTTATTCCACAGCGTTAACAATAATTAACAGGTATGTGCTAAATTTACAGGAAAAAAAGGCAGTTCCAAAAGGCTTACTTTTTTCTACAATTACTGGAGCTTGCTGAGTTCTTAATATAGCATCGCAGCAAACAGTAAAAGTTGAATATAATTCCCTTTCACAGCTAAAATGCTTTTCAAAGCTCTATCTACGTTTAACTTAATAAGTAACTATTCCTGTGTACGCTGTAGGGTAAAATCACTATATTTTTTATTGTATAACTGTATACGTGTTAATTAGATATTGTTTTAAAAGCGATTTCTAATTGGCAAAACTGTTGGTAATTTATTATTAGCAAACATATAGGTACAAAAGCTATTAAACAAATAGTGAAAATGTTATTTTGCTGCTTTGAATGGCTCACAATATAGTTTGGCAAAATAATAATATTTAAACAGTTAAATAATAACAATTTAAATACTAAAACCATCTAAAATAAGTAAGATAGTGAGAAGTGATGAGGAAAAGGATAAGAAGGTGGAAGGTGAAGAACGTAAGGGGTTCTGAATGGAAGGAGGAGGAATGGCTATGGCTTAATAAAGCTAAATCTATCAATAACTAGAATGAAGGTTTCAGCCATTATATTAGGTAGAGGTTGAGGGTGTATGGAGATGACCATTTCGACATTACAGTTAAGCCTCTTCTCCCTCCTCACAGTCTACCTCATCTCCCCTTAGCCAGGCTCCTGGGAATCAGCGTAGCTAAATGGACAGGGAGCATGTATGTGTGTGGGTGAGTGCATGCTCAGGGCATGTGTGTTTTTGATTGGGGTATGTAAATGTAGGGGCGGGAGTCACTAGGGGATAAAGGGTGCCCTCTGGGTGACCCCGGTCACTGTCATTTTTCCAGAGACAGTCAACAGACTTACCTGCTTCCCACCCTCCCTCCCTATTTTTTGTGTACTAACTTTCTTTCTTTTGTCACAGCTGGCGGTTTGTGTGTCCTTGCCGGTCTGGTTTTGGTAAGTGATGGAGTTTGGATGCTGGTGTGAAGGAAGGCTCAATCCTCCCCTAACCTCTGGTGTTTTTTATTGGACGTGCCCACCGAGCTTATGGTCGGCTGGTGGTTAGCATTAGTTCTGGGACAGCGGAAGTTAGCTGTCAATGTTATTGGACGTGCCCACCGAGCTTATGGTCGGCTGGTGGTTAGCATTAGTTCTGGGACAGCGGAAGTTAGCTGTCAATGTTATTGGACGTGCCCACCGAGCTTATGGTCGGCTGGTGGTTAGCATTAGTTGTGGGACAGCGGAAGGTAGCTGTCATTTTTGTTTGGACGAGGGGGGAGGTGAGCACCTGTGGTCTGGATTGTACAGTGGTGAGCGGCCGGCAAGGACGGGGTTAATTCAGTTCCTGTGTTGGCTATGTTTGAATGTATTATGTGTTATGTATATTTGTATTTACTATTTCTTGTGTGGTTTATTGTGTATTTATGTTTATTGGTTTATGGTGTTTAGGCCAACACAGTGTTTGTGGTTATTCTTAATAAAATATGCTGTGGCCTGTTTTATCCAACTTCAGTCTCTGTGTCGTTAATTGGTGGGGTTTAGGTGGTAGTTGGTTTGTGATGCACGGTACACACTACCCACATACATGCTATTAGATTGTAAGAGTGGGTATACTGTACAAGTATATTTTAATGTGTGTTAATGTTGTCATCAACTTAGTATATCGTCAGCTTTATCGTTAATGCTAATTGTCAATGTCTTCCTATTGTAAGAGCGCCATTGAATATTCTGGTGCTCTATAAATACATGTAATATAGAACACATTCTGACTATTTGTTACATAAGAGTGTTCGGGTGAAAGCTAAAGACAGCATAGCCCTTATAAAATCTAATTGTGGTACACAGATTAAATGTATAACAGATCTTGATTGTGTCGGCACAGGTGGCTAAATCAAAGCAACTAAAATGAATCCACTCACCTGTACTCAAGGAAAAGAAATACGGGCCTGACTGTTCTCGAAGAGCAAAGTTCAACATGCCAGGGTTATAGTGATTAAAAGAGGGCTAAATAAGGCACCTAGAATTGGATGGCAGATATATTTAGGCCATCTAGTCTGATCATTTTCCCTGATGTAAAGCCTTAGACCGTAATCAGTCATTGGTCTCGTCTTATCAACAGAATGAGGAATCTGCACACACACCACAGGAACTCAGGTGCTTAGCTGTGCCAGGAAGGGCCAGCTCCCCAGTAAAACAAAATAGAAAAAGGCTCCAGGCACTCAAGGGTTCCAGCTCAGGCAGATTTATTGAAGGACAACACCAACAACGTTTCGACCTCACAATGAGGTCTTTATCAAGTTTTCTCGTCTTAGACTCCGAAGCCACTCGCCTATCCCAAGTCACTCACTGTATTAGCCTTCACGTCATCTGCTGGGAGGCTTTTCCACTTATCTACCACCATGTTGGCGTGAAGTTATTGAACATGAGGTTGAATTGAAGGGACCGGTGCCCTATTCCTAAACTGTGCATGTAATTAATTGGCAGTTACATTCCAGATAAGTAAGCGTAATCATGTAAACCTTTGGCGTAGTGAGAAGTACTCGGCTTTACTGTTATGTGATAATTATTTTGTTCTGTTATGGAACCCTTGGCTATTTTTTCAGGGTATCCATATTTTATATCCACAATGCCTAATATTAATTTAAATTTAGATGGGTGCTATTTTTGGAAGTCGATTCAAATTACAATTAGTTACAGTAGAATTGATAGCAGCTCACCTTAATATGTATGAAAAAAAATCGCCTCCTGTTATTTTGCATGCATTATTTTGTGTGCTGGCAATGAGAAATAATTACATTAGTTCTTAATTACATTATCACATGGCCACGCAAAAGTGAGACATAATAAACTGACCTAATCTAAAAAGTATGCAACTGTCACCTAATACGTTCAGCAATTAGGTATGGATCTTGGACAACTAAATAACCTAAAGGGCCCTTAGGGGCCATCTGGATATCTGTAACTGGATCACAGGACCCTCCTTTTCTAATGTATTCATGCCTATTGAACCCCCCCCGATCATTAAGTGCTTATAAGTGCTTATAATATGAATCCATTTATACTTGAAAGTATAAATAGAAGTTAAAAAAAAATCCTCTTATACTCAATGTTAAATGATTTGATGTCAAAAAAGGGTATTAAACTCATTATATGCCAGATAGATCAGGAACACATTGCTTTACGATGCATTGTACCATCTAATGCATAAAAAAAAAAAGAATACAATCATAATTTCACTTAAATATGCCTATTTAGTACAGTATTTAAATAGAGAGTCATTAGTTTACTTCAAGGTTCTCTTCAGTAATTGCAGAAAGCATATTGAAATGATTGAAATGATAACTTTTTGTTTAAATGAATGCTTATAATGCTTCGTTTAATTTATAAAAGAAATGTGAACCTGGCAGCTTTTAGTGTAAGTCATTTATTAAGTCTGCATACTTGTACATCCTCATTACGTAGGTTTATTTGATGTACTAAACTTTAATATAGAATTGTTGTGATAAATCTGCTTCAAAGAGATAGTTTACTGTCCATGACAGCCCCACTAAACACATTAAAGTAGTCTGTGAGTTATGCATTCTTCTTCTTCTTCAAAAATAAAGATGTCCTCCTTTTTTGTGGTCTTGACGATTCTTGCCACTGATTGGCTGCTTGAAGCAGCCAATCAGTGAAATCAACAGGCATCCATCCGTCAGTTTTTGCTGAGGCAGTGCCGACGCTTACTAGAGGTAAGTGTATCAATTGCACGGAGTTGTGTTCAGTTGAGTCTGTGAATCCCCCCACGCATCATTTGCCAGGAGGACACCACAAAAATCTACGTTTTGAAATTTTTTACTGTTTTCCAGGCTTTTACAATCATTAATGAACAAACCCTGAAAATGTAAAGGGACCGTACATCTATCCTATCCATTACTGCATATGATGGCTGGAGTGTTCCTGTAAGTGATATTCTTTAGATTATTTCTGCTATAAAAATATTTCATCTCAATTTCCCGCGAATTAGGAACTCAACCTTGCATTCTGTCATTGCATTTTAGTTTTAGCTGCGCAAGCTTCCTAGCAGCACCTATTACATGGATTATACGTTCAAGCATTATCAATAATACTTATATTAAAAGTATTAATATATTGTAAGATGTTATTTCAACTTACCATCAGTCATGTTGATTTCAAGTAACGCAATAACTTCTAAAAAGAAATTACAAAAAACGAAATGACAAATGAAAAATGTCATATTTGTAATTCTGTTCTTCAGTACTTTTCGCGAGAATTTGTAGCCGTCTCTCATGGGACAGACAATTCATCTTTTATTTGTACAACTTCTCTCTATGTTCTGCTTTTGCAAAAGGGTATCTGCCAAAACAAGTATTTGGTTTGTATCCTCATATCTTTGGGGAAATCAGCGATTTGTGATTGTTCTTCCCCAGTGAAATAAAATATCTGAAGGCATTTAAAGGGACTGAGCGGGATTCTTTTGGTTAATTGATACTAATAACAAGAATTTGTTATTGTGTTTCTCTGATAACGCCACAATGTTACATAAATATTGCAATAAATCATTTAAATGGTGTTATATGTTTATTGTGTGTTTATTTTTTAAGATACAATTTAGTTTGCCGGTGTATAAAAATATATTTAAGTTAAATATGATTTATCTAAGTACATTGTAGATATATTGAGATAAAAAAAACAACTTTATCTAACTATACTTAAAAAAAAATGGTATTGCTTAATACATTTTCTTCTGTCCTTATGCTTTGTGCTTCCAGAGGGTTAGAAGTTTTGATGTAATGTAAGGATGTTTACATTACTGTTAGAGTGGTAGGTAAGTGGAACAGCCTTTCATCCAAGGTGGTAGAGGCTAATACAGTGCAGAATTTAAACATGCATGGGATAGGCATTTGGGAAAATGGGCCAACTAGATGGGCCAAATGGGTCTTTATTGCCCCATCGAGGTGAGACCAGGTGAGACCAGCATCAGATCTGCAATGGTTACAGCACATGAAGCCATTGGTGGATCCCCCCATCCCAGAAGTAGACAGAGGCATGTTCTGGGAGTAGGAATAAAGATTTGCTGCTTAATCTCCCTAAATTCCAGGGGGAGGCAGGTTGAGGCAGGGCATGTAATGTCGCATTGTCAGACTCTGTGGGAGTAGCATCAAAGACGGGCTGAGGCTTTGCATGGAAAGTTGTGTGTGTCTATGTATGGTAGCCTGTGTCTGTCTGGGTATGTTAGTGTATGTGTGTGTCTGGGTGTGTCAGTGTGTGTCTGGGTGTGTCAGTGTATGTTACTGCAGTATGTTTGGCTATGTTATTGGTGTGTGAACATGTGTCTTTGGATATGGTAATGTGCATGTCTGGATATATCAGTATGTGTGTGAACATGTGTCTTTGGGTATGTTTGTGCGTTTGGAGGTATGTTAGCGTGGGTGGATATTTTAGTGTGTCTTTGTCTGGGTATGTTAGTGAAAGTATGTGTGACTGTGTAGATCATTGTGAGTGAGTCTTTGGGAATGTTAGTGTGAGTATGTGGGTAGGTTAGTGTGTGAGAACATGTGTCTGGGTATGCATGTGTGTGTCAGCGCATGTATGTGAGTGTGTGTGGGGCGTTCTAGCATAAGCAAGACGTAGGGTGCACGTGGTTTTAGGAAGATCTTTTGCAATATCGCTGGCAATTCCATAAAGAAAATGCAAAAACCAAAAGTAAAGAAAAAACATCTTCCTAAATAAATTACCTTTTAGATTAGGTTAAATTAGCAATAAAAACTTGCTGTGTTTTACTAAATTCAATTCACAGCACAGACCGGTTGGGGTAAACAGCGCATTATTCCCATCGATATCCTTTGAAATTCAGAGCACATTTCAGATTTAAAAACCACAATTACTCAGATGGTCTGATTTCAAAGTCACCTAGAAAATAAACAAGGCTTTCAAACGTGTCACTATTCTTGTTTGAAGTGCTAAGTCGGAGACAATATATAATAAGATAAGGCATATTTAGTTGTAGGAATCCAAGCTTCGAGGACTTTGCCAACCTTTCCAAACATGTTTATTATAAAGACTTTTGTGACAGTAACATTTTGAAAAGAGATCAACTATTTCTCTTCCAAGTCCAAATATGTACTGCTTCAGAAAGATGTTTTATACCGAGATTGCTTCAAATGAGTGTTATCAAGCACTAAATATTTCAGATTTAGAAGCAAACGGCTAATAGAGGTGTGTGCAGGGCCGTATTTACCTTGCCTTTTGAGCTTGTATTAATGACATTAGCAGCTAATGGCTTCTGTGATTATTTATAACAATACATGGGAACTTCCCATTCGATATAGGGTTAGCTTTGGGCTGAGAAGGGCAGAGTGGGACTAGCCCCAAACAGTCTTGAGTATGAGGGAAAGCGAATGAATGTATTAATGAATGAACCAGTGGGGAGTTTTCAGTTGTATTCATTACCAGGTATTCACTTAAATGCCAAAACTTTACTCATTGGTCTGTAATATAACCGGCAGTCACGACCTACAAGCAATAACATCGAAAGAGGATTCCGAGACACTAACTCAAATTGCATCAGGGAGCTTAACAAGACTTTAACATGGAGCAGACGGTAATTGTTGAAGTATGGGGTAATTAAAAATCATATGAGTATCGAGATAACTACCAGGTATCTAGCATAAGTTTACTTAAGACATCAACATTGATGGATTTAAGGGTTTTGTACTCTTTACTCATTACCTACATAGTTTGTATCAACAGCTTTAATCCTATGTACAATATTCCCATACGATCTTTCATTCAACACTCATTCATTTACTCAGGCAAAACTATTTCCCAACCCCTACCCCCCCTATTACTGGCAAGTTTACGTACTATTCACCGGATTTACCAACAGAATCCTCAGTTTCTTTCCATTAATTATCATTTTCTCCTTAGTTGCCTTGCATGTATTTTTCTCCGTGTTGTCAGGCTAACTTGACTTTTTAAACTGATTGCTTTGTAAACTCTCACTGAAAGCAGTCAATAAAGAGACTACTCTTGTAAGACTGTCTTTCTATGTAGTTAATTTCACACTTATTTGCACTGGAAAATTAAATTTTTACTTATCAACATGCCAGGTTAAGACCCACATGAAACCCCGTCTGACTGTACAGGGCAATGGATTTGTGTTTGAATAGGTAAGCAAAAAATGCGAAACGCTGCAAATAACAAAACGAAGTTTGCATGAAAACACTTTTTTAATGCATACACAGAAAAGCAACTCTGCTAACAACATACTGTTACTGGAATTAAACCCGAGTAAACAATTTGATTATAGGAAGCCATCCTCATTCTCGGACGTATCAACAGATACATTGTACACGCAGAGATAGGACATGTTAGAAACGCTCAACAAAGAACAGGAGGGAATATATTTTAAAGGAGGAGACGCGTTAGAACAAGAGGCCATAATGCAAAACCTGAGGATCAGATGTTTCGATGTAATGTAAGGAAGTGTTAGTTTACTAAAAGAGTGGTGGATGAGTAAAACAGCCTCCCAACAGAAGTGGTAGAGTTTAAGGCTTCTAAATCTAAGATGAAAACCAATGACTGATATAAGGTTTGACTCTTTGCTCCAGGGAAACCGGACAGCCTAGATGGCCTGAAAGGTTTCTTACCTGCCAAGGGAGGACAGAGGTCTCCATAAGTACAATGCGTCTATATGTCCAACAAAAAAAACCATATAAAATGTTATGCAAGCAGTGAAAAGATGGAGACGGGCTACCCTATACAATGTATCCATCAACTGTCAAACTGTTTTTTGGGGGGGCATGAGATAAAATGATGTTCTTAAAATGATATGTTACAACTGGCTTTGAATCTACTTTTTTTTTTAAAAACATTTTACCGTAACCTTTGAACATAAAAAGTCATACTGAACTATCCTGGTTCCAAGAATAATTATAGTTTGCTCCTGAAAAGCCATAAACGGTCTCAAATTAAACTTTGTAGATGATCTTTTATTATTTACAAGGTCATGTGGCAAAATGAAGTTCTTTTTTGGCACACAGGCTCTGTAATACTCTCGAGACCAATTGACCTGCTTTTGCAAACCTTATTTTATTTGACCTTTCAACTCCGAGAGCTTGTCTTCAAACCATCCTTGAGAACGCAGAAGATAAAGTAAAGCTGTGAGCCATTTATGTTTAGCCTGGGATTACTATTCCCTACAGAGCGCAAAATGTCACATTTAGGGTACAGCAAATCATATCACAAAGATCTTTTGGGCCAAGTCGAACCAGGACGTGCATCTGAAACAATATTTTTAAAAGAATTCTAATAATTTAAAAATAATTTAATAAATCCCTAAAATCTCTACCTACTCTAATCCATATTTTCTCATGTGGAGATTATAGGCTTGGGTCACATATGACTTTCTTTACATATGAATACGAGTTGGATGTTACAGTAGCCGTGACTTTCATATATGGATATTATCAGCATTTTGTTTTCTGTATACATTCAAATAATTTTAAGCAAATATATTATTACATATACTCATCACTCAGTCAAGGATTATCACTTAAGACTAAATCATCTCCATATGCATACTTGGTAGAGCGGGGTATCAAAACTTTAAAGGTGTTTACGAAAGTATAGGAGGAAGCATTAGGCAGAAACCCCGAAAGCTCAACTGGTCAATGTCTAAAGCTAGACAATGATCAACGTTAGGTAAATAGGTCTGTGCCAGCCAATGCAAAAGACCTCTGTGGTCTAAATAGGTTGATTACAAGAGAGATCTCTGATCTCCAAGATCTCCAAGGAATTTCCTCATTCAATATGCCAAACACTCCCTGGTAAAGGCGGACAGGGGCAGGATTATGTGTACAGCTGTTATGTGGTAGCGGGAAATAAACTGCGGTGAGTGGTATAGTTGGTGGCGACGGTCTCATCTACTACTCTGTAGAGTGCTACAGAGGTCCCAGGGCTCCCGGAAATTCACTCTCCCTCAATGCCTCCTTCTCCTTAAGAAGGTGCTGCAGGAGAACTGGTTACCAGATTAGATACTAAGGAGAAGCTGACAAAGAAGAAGAGGAAAGAGTAGTGTCAGTAAGAATGAATGAGAGTGTGGTTGTTTTACATTTTAAAGTATGGGGGGGGGGCAAAAATAGGATGCCTACAAAATACTGTAGGCATGCCCCTGACTTTAGTTGTGCCCAAGAAAATGGGTGAAGGAGAGAGGATGCAGACATTTAAGTCCTAAACATTTTTCAGGCTCATCAGTTTAATGAGGTTTATATACACTATCAATTTATATTTAGTATCTACCACCGTACTTTGTTAGGCACCTTATTGAATAATATGATGTTTCTCTTCGTCTAGGAAGCTTGGCTTTTCCATTGTACAATATAAAAAAAATCGAATCGAGGTGGAATATGAAAAATGAAGGCAACCGGAAATGAGAGAAAAGAGTCAAAGAAGACAGACCTAAATATAAATAATGAGAGAAGAGCCATGCCATGACAGGGATGTTTCTCCAGCTGACAAATTCCAATAGACTAAACAGAAATGGTGCCTGAGTTAAGGGCACAGCAGTCACATTGTACAGAAGCAAGCCTCAGAATTTATGGAAACGTGTTGGGTGATTTAATACTTTTTGTCAGGCTAATTCTTTTCATGGAATAAATACAATGAATGCCTTTACTGTAAAGCAACTACTGTTCAAAGTAGAGGTGAATTGCTCTTCATCTATTGTAAATACACATATAGAACTTTGCTGATAATTAAAGTCATAAAGATTCAGTAAAAAGGCATTTAACCCTTTCAGCCCCCTTAGGATGTCCTGACTTTGTTGCAGCGGCAGGGACATCTCCGTTGACAGCCTGGACTTTCCCCCATCCCCGGCCTTCCTGCCGATACACCATCATTCACAAAATGCCTGATCACCCACAAGAAGCTCACATGAGAACAGGAGAGCCTCAGCAGGGTCTTCATAGATCATGCTGGACTCTCCCATTGCTCCCCTGCTGGCTGATAGCAATTACTGCATTCTGCTACGCAGGGATATGGAGCCTTGCTTGCTGATCACAATGATCAGCACAAACAGATCTGGAGGAGGAGGAGAGGGAGGCAAATAGTCTCCCCCTTCCAAGAAAAAACAAATGGAAAAAAAGAAATATAAACAAGAGAAATAAAACTGATTTAGAGCTCAATGATGATTCCATCACTGGCATAAAAAATGTATGGGATCTCAAGTCATACTGCACTAGGAACAGTGCGAAAACAACAAAATAAACAACATAATAAAAAAAAAATCCTCTAAAAAAGTGCCCCTTAGCACTTTAATTATAAAGAAAAAAAATGTTTTAAAAAATCACTACCCCAGACCCCTCAAGTAAGTACTATTAAAAATATATAATATGGGTTAATATGTAAGGCATGGATGTGGCCCTGTGGGAGTATAAAAATATGTATGTAGTATAGGGTTTTTTATCTATCACTTATTATGCTTTATGTATTTCTATTATTTTAAGAGAAGGCATTACTTCTCCTGAACACAATGATTTATTTAATTTGTCCAGGTTCAAGAAATATAGAAAAGTGGAATCAAAGTTTAACAAACATAAGGAAAAAAATGTCAAAATATATAAATATGCAAATTCATAATTCCAATAACTGTGCAAATCTATCCTGTGTGGTCTTCGATGTCTAATAGACAGTGAGCACTGAAGGATAACATGCTTAATTACCTTTGATTGCTTGTTTAAAGAGTATTTAAATATAAATGGCCCTACTTTCTGTGAAACAGGAGCAATTTCATCCATTGAAACTATTTAAAATTCAAAGTAATTTGGAAGGTAATTGAAAAATATAAAGTAGTGAAATTACCAATGTTAAAAAGTATAATCTGAAATACTCTGAATCAATAGCTCCTTCTGCTGTAATTAAGATGTATGTTAATTTAACATACCAGTCAGCAGTTACACATTTATTAGCATGTTCTGCCATTATAATATTTATTCAACTATTGTGAATTATTAAGCTAGTCAAATGAAAAACGACCAGAAACCATGTCAGGTGAGCGCCCGCTTTGTTTTACTTCTGGAAAAATATTTAAGTAGCTTCAATTTTAACTACATAAAGGGATTTAACAAATAACAGGAGGTCAGTTTATTCCAATGGAGGAAAAATGTTAATCGAAGGCAATCTAAAACAGACAGAAACTTGGGACGTTCTACTTTACTGAGAGAATGGAACAGCTTTTGAACAGAAGCCGTAGACATTAATACAATGAAATAATTTAAACACATGGGCTAGACGTATGGCTCCAGAATCTAAGACGAGACCAAGGACTTCTTATGGTTTGAGTCTTTACGGCAGGAATAATGGGCGACTAGATGGGCCAAATGGGTCTGATTTCCCGTCTAAGTTAGGAAAAACTAGAAGAAAAACTCTGTTTCTCAGTAACTGTTTTACTGTGCATCAAAAGTATTTCATAAAAGAGGCACATTACTTGCCATGAATACGTTGACCCTGATTTTGTGAATTTAAAGGGACACATATGGCCTAGTACTATTATAATTAGGGGTGATGTGGCAAGCAAAATGGCCCAGAAATCAGAAAAAAATCAGAAAAGAAACGAGATTTTGCTTGTGTTCCATTTTCTAAAGAAGGCATGGGAGACCCACTAAGTAATGTGGCATCTGCTGGTTAGAGGTATGAGATGGGTCGATTCTTACCATAAGCATCAGTAAGCCCTGTAGAGTAATGTAAACCTTATTGTATATTAGATATAAATGTACCAGCATCATTTAGAACCCAGCAGACCCTTAATTATATTCACTGTAATTATGAAATAATTAGAACCACATTAAGGGCCGGACTAAGGAGGCAATTGCATGTGTCGACATGTTACGATTTTATCCACACAAAGCGTGCTGCCACGTGTCTCCAGCCAGTATCAGTAAGCTTTCGGCTCTATTAGCCACTAGCCCATTTAGCATTTGCCCAGTGAGCCTAGATGCCCAGTAAGGGCTTGTCCGCATACATTTTTTTTTTACTTACAATGAAGCTGTTCTCATGAAAAGCATAACGGGAAACGTATGCATAATGTATGGCGAAAAAGCGTTTGAAGTCGTTTTACGCGTCATAATCTCTTAAATGAAAAATTAGCCGAATTATTCTGCCTTGAACGCAGAGATATTTTTTAAAATAAGCCAAATTACTTTCAAATATGCAAATACACTGTAGAACATTTAGATAAATACGTATAATTTTCCAAAGTTTAATCAACTCACGGCAAACTTATTTTAAAAGTATATGAAATGTTAGAAAATATATAGAGAGACATTTCTTCCACATAATTATAATGTAAGCATACCTTGTAATTATGGTGCATTTTTTTGAGCTAGAAAGGAGTCAGTTCTTACTTACTGTCTGGTATTGTGACTTTTGTATTATGTAGGGTACACTTTTCCATTCACACCCCTAACAGCCTTGGAGACTTACTTTGTGATATACTGCTTCGCTGATTGGCAATCAATCAGTCGGAGTGACTTGGTCGATGCAAACCCAAGACATAAATAAATTCTTTTCTTGTAGCAGCGTTGAAGAGGAAGAAGCTCTTCTTTGTAAAAATTCCACAAAGTGTTATGAAAGCGTTGAATAAGTGAGTTAAACAAGATATCGAACAGAGAAGAAATCTTGGCATCATTTGCATTGCTATTCGCGGAGAATTTCAAGGATCCCGAAACAAGGTAAATTACAAAACATTATTCATGTTTTTTGTTTAGAAGTTCCTGACCGCTTCCTCACAGCACATTCTTTTTTTTCCACAATAAAGTCTAATTGTTTTTCTCAGTTTAACTCCCATCATGTTGCTTTTGATTATCTAACTTTTGACTTTCCACAACATGTCGGTGTAAATATCTATTAGTAGCTATAATCATTGGTAGCCATTACCAAGCAGGGTGAAGTTCTATGTTCTAAAGGACGGATACAAGCAATCTGACCTATACAATTATGCCTGTCAATAATCCTAAAAGCCTATAACCAGGAGTAGATAGCAGCATTCTATGACAAGGTCCCAACAATGACTCCCACAAGTCTTGTTACGGACTCCGGTGACACTTTGGACTACATTTGAATATGTGTGTAGGTATTTATAAAACTAGATGAGAAGAGGGTAGAAGATAAGAAGAAACAACCTCTCAGAAGAAATGGGAGACGCTAATACCGTGAAGGAATTGAAACATGCTCGCGATAGGAAGATGGCTCCTCAATCTAAGGCAAGATCAATAACTGATTAAGGTCCGAGTCTCTACAGCAGGAAAAATGGCAGACTAGATGGGTCTGATCTGTCGGAAAATTCAATGTTTCTATGAGAGCCATGAAGCTGAAAGATCATGGGATATCAATACCGGTATAGCCAAATCCAAAAGGTGACACTAGTTCTCTGACTTTCTAATCTGTTGGTCATTACTGGCAATCAGTTGAGTTGTCTTTAAACATCATTCAGAATGTTTACCTTATCGGTATATTGGTTATATTAAAGGGTGTCAATGCACACATCACATTCTTATCTTGCTGAAAAAAATGCATATTTAAATAACTTTATATTAAATATTCCGCACATACAAATGGATTTATTACAAATGTTTACAAAAAAACCCTAATTCCTTGCACTGTTTTTATGAAACTATGATCATGTCTTCATGTAAGCAATAAATGTGTTGTTCACATGATCAAAGTTTCATACATTATAATGATGCTTACTAAAAAAAATATTTAACAGTGCAAGTAAATAGTTTTTTGTAAACATTTTTAATAAATCCTTTAACTTAGAGAACCATAAGAAGTGTAAGGTTACGGAAATCTACGTATATAAATGTATTATTAATAAGACTGCATTTTTAACTTTTTATCAGATGATGGTTTCACAGTTCGGACCTAGTAAATATTAGACAGCTGTTGCGGAGACTAAAACAAAGTATTTAGTAAGGCCAAATATATATATACTGTATTTTCCCAATTAAAAGCACTTTTTCTGCCTGATTTAAACATTGCAATTAGGGATGCGGCCAAAAATCAGGGTTAAGATAAGATATTCACGATTGCTACACTCTCACTCTCCCTACCTTCTCCACTGACTGCTTCTGTGTCCATGTCTCTTTTTCCACAGCTCCAGTTCATCTCTTGCCTATTCTTCTTTCTTCTGCGCTTATTCCTGGTATCAGCTCCGTTGACCAGGCCTCCAAGAGCGCTTCCTCAGAAGGGTGGAGGCTCCATGCACATCCTCTCCTCTGACTGGATGAATGTGGGAAAGGCTGACCCGAGGGTCTGCTCAGTGGCTCCGCTCTTTTGCAGAAGTACTCCGAGAGGCCAGAATATTTCCAACGCAAAAGGGAGGAGCCACTGGGACAACCTCTCCCTGTTCCTCCATTCCTCGGAAAGGATGTGAGCAGAGGATCGGTGTGCATACTGGGAGAAGCCAACGGAGAAAGAAGACAGAAGAGACAAGAGAAGATGCAGAACTGCGGAAAAGAAGACAAGGACACGATAGTGGGCATCGGAGAAGATGGGGAGGCATTAAGAGAGAGAATGAGAGATTGAGAGAGCAAGAGTGGGTGAGAGTGTGAGAGAAAATACTGTTTTGCCCTTATGCTTATTTGTATTTTTCTTTCTTTTTTTTTTAAATGGCACCAAACCATAAGGGTGCGGCCTATAATCGACCCAATACGGTATAAAGCCGGGCTAGATATCACTTTTAAAGAAACTGAATGCACATAGAACTAGGCTACCTGATTTTACGTTTCCAAGACACAACACGTGTACATTTCAAATGGATTTGCAATGATATGCATAAACCGCTGCAATGACTGAAGCAAAAAAGAATGTGCACAAGCCGATACGAAAATAATTTACGAAAAATCACATTCATCTTTATCAAGTCATGTTGCTTGAAATTTCCTGATTTACTTTTAATCTTCTAAAATTGCTCAAGTAATCTTCTCAATCCGTTTTTAAGGATTTTGACTAGACAGAGCTTAATCCTGTCTGATATGTATACAATTAATATTGAAACCCACATGTTTTGACAGCTTCAGAGATAAAGAGAGTGAGGTTCTACACAAACATATTCTAGTTTTGTACATCTACAATTTAAATACACAAGTTTTTCATTCATATACAAGGACTCGCTGAAACTTTACCAGGAAAATCTTCAGTATTCTTGCCCAATCCAAATTCCATCTGTGTGTTATCTCTACAACACTGAACTAATTCCTTATTTGATACAGGTTGATATTAAGAATACTTGTGATTCTAAATAAAAAAAAAAATCCAATTTACGGGATTGTAGAAGCAAACTTTACAATGTCATAATGTCACCAAAGTACAGGAGGGAAGTTTATTTCAAAGGAGGAGATATGTTAGAACAAGAAGCTATTATCTAGCACTAGAGGGCCAGAGGTTTAGATGTAATGTAAGGAAGTTATGACTTTACTGAGGGGGTGGTCATAAATGGAAAATCCTTCCAGCAGATGTTAAAAAAAAAAGGCTAATACAACAAGGGAATGTGAACATGCATGGGATAGGCATATGGCTCCTGAATCTACGGCAAGGCCGACGACTCATTAAGGGCTGAGTCTTTACAGCATGAAGAACAGGTAGATGGGCCAAATGGGTCTGATCTGCTCTCAAATTCTATGTTTCAGCATTTCTATTACCAAATATCCGAATTACTCTTATGATTTTAGATTCTAGGTAATCTATACACTGTATATATGCATCTTTTGTGTTCTAACCAATTGCCAAAGCGCCAATAACTATTTTTCACCTAATTTTTTAAACCATTTAATTTTTTGATGTTTATCTTTGCAGAATAAGTAAGTATGAAGAACACATGATAAAGTCATGCCTATGAACATACAACTAAACTCAAAATGTCAGCCAACTCTTCCAAATATTTTAGAAGTCGCTGGCCACTGATGTATAAGAAGTATGTAGTTGCAACCCAGTAGTTGTGGAGCAACCACTTTTTCCACAAGGTCTTTGAAATTACTCTGCATTTCAGACCAAACGGTTTGGGTTATCCACCAGTTAAACCAAGAAGCAGAAAATACATTTCCTTTATCCTATAGCAAACTAGTAAATCAGTCAACCTGACGGCACCACAGAACAAAACATTTGTGGATTTGTGATCCACTCAGCTGAACAAGGTGCTAGGATTTAACCCCCCTTCTTCTATTAACTAGTATACTTGAACAAAACAATTGTATATATATGTATATACCGTATTTGCCCGAATATAGGACGCACTTTTTTCCTATAGGCCTATGCAGTTCTGGGCGCGGGGCAGGCAGCAGGGTTAGGATACAGATCCCCCGCAGCGCTGCAGGGGACCTGCATCCTACTCTCCGATACACTGAGACAGCCTCGCCTCCCAGCACTTCCCACGGGGGGTAGTCCTGGCAAGGGAGATTGTTAAAGCACATAGTGCAGACGTGACGGCAGCAGAGGTTGTTCACGCTTGCCGGTGAACGTCTGCATGATGCATTTTAACTCTGCCCCCAAGTTGTGCCCCCCAACTTACCAGAGTGGCAGCATATCTCGGTGGGGGGGAGGCAGAGTGGCAGCATATCTATTACAAAACCTTTTCTTTAAAAAAGCACTTTTAAGGTGCAGCCTATAATTGGGTGCGGCCTATAATCGAGCCTACAATAAGGTATATATATATATATAAATATATTTATTATAAACAGTGAAAACATACATCCTATATGTTAGATTATATCCAAGTGAAATGTACCAAATAATGGACAAAAATATTCTTATTTGCATAGACTCTTATCTTTTTCAGATGCTGAATGAACGGCTCAGATTCCTGGATTTTCCATACAATATATACAATAAATATTTTACTTGTTGGGGAAAAAACTTGTGAAATTGTTAAACTTTAAACTGTCGGTATTTTGCCTTTCTTTTTACTTTTAGCGTACTGTACACTGCTAGAAGAAACAGCTGATATGCTTTGAACTTCTCAATGTTATCTTATTGCCATTACGCAACTTTGATCTTATGAGAATCACACTCCTGTTTGTGATCAATGCACAGAAAGTAGCACCAATTTATTTGTTAGAAGAGTATCATGACATTAAAGTTCTAAATTGCTACAGAATCATAAAACAATATAAAAGTATTCTTTGTTCATATACAATGTCTTAAGTTCCTCATATAAATAGGGGTTATAGAGATATTAACCGACATCACCATTAATAATGAAGGGCCAACCCCAGTGATCTTCTCCAACATGGCAGACACCCTTAATAATAGATCATTTAATTTGAAGATATTCCAAAAAATATATAAAAATGCATTATTCAGGGTAACCTCGGTCCTAACATAATGCCCCTTGCTGTGTCAGCACTTCAATTACTGAAAATATTCATTTGATATAATTCATCTCACTCCAAATCCCCTAAAAATTAAAGTTGAGTAAATAAAATCTGTAATATACTATTTTCAATTATTTGTAATATTTATCCTGGTATGTTAACAAATTGTGTCCAAAATGTTACATATATATATATATATAATATATATAATATATATATATATGCACAATATATATTTCTTCATTTTATGTTATTGTTAGAATTTTTTAAATTCTATATGGGACATATTGTATTTTTATTCAATGATCACTTGACAGTTCTGACATCTATAACAAGTGCATTTAACATGCATATTCGGATCGATAATGCATCCCCCACGACCCTTCAGACTAAGTGTTTGGATTTAACCATGGATTCAAAGTAGGTAAATTAAGCAGTCACCTTGACCATTGTAACCATTGTTAATTTGCCGCTCTTGTTTATTATTTATTTGTATCGACAGTTAATCTTAAAGTTTCAAAGCTGAAAAGTGTATCGTTTATACATATATTTATTTATAAGGTGGTGTTGTTTCAAAGTGTGCGCAAGAGACTGGGCAAATCAATATTAATTCATTACTTTAGGTAATGGAAATATTTGAACTGCTTGGTTTAGAATGCGCGTCTGGGCTTTGGAAACTAATATGCATGTGTCCTCAAAAGCAGTGTCATCCTTATACAAAGTTAAATAATCATTTGCAAAAAACGCTGTCTATTCACATCTCAAAGTGAATATATTAACGGATAAAGGGTACACCAAGTTGGCTGTGCAAATGGTAATCTCAAACAAATATACGTACACGTATAAGTGTATAAGCAATGTCAGAACATTCAGAGGCTTGACCTATACACATTTATACACATAGTAACAGAAAATTCAAACGGAAACTTTGTTACTGTTTTCGTTATTATGATTACCTTTTATTTCTAGTCGCAGCTTTTCTGACAGTCCGTACATTCAAAGGGTCGGACAAAACTAGAATTGGCAGACTGAGACAAACTGATAGATTAATTAAAGAGGGCCAGGCTGGGAAATGTACAATCTAGAAATAAAGAAAATACATAACGATATCCAGTCCTGTCTAAAAATATACTTTTGAAATTCTAGGACAAACCATATGTGTGCGTTTTTACCAAAATATAATACTTTCATAATTAATAAGTTAATACTAAAATACTACAATATGGGACCCATTATGGCTAATGTATCACACAGTAGACTACTAATGGTAGTTGGTGTAAAATAATTAAAGTCCCCTTGGGACGTAGGCACAAAGTCAAGCATATGACACTAACAAAAATGATATATCATGCAATAATAGTTCCTTCATGTCATTTGTTAGAGCGCTAATTAACAAAAAAAAAACTTTATAGGCGCTTCTATGTCTTTTCGTGGTATGTGGTAATGACATTTGTAATTCACATGATTGATTTTAGCAAGCTCTGCCTGAACGACTAAATATCCCACTCCATATATATGTTCATATAATGAATTTCTACCCCTGTTGATTTCTCATTGTGTTTAATGAGCGTACAAGAATAAATATAGAGCTAGAGAAGGGGTGGACTTATACGTAGAACTTATAAAATAGCAGTCAACCGTAAACATTAGAGACAGCCCCGTCTGCCAAGCAGGTGGTTCTTCAATGGTGTCCTACCTGACAGAAGCAAGGTAGGCTTCATCATCTCCTTGGTGTCTGATCAGACATAAGTATGGAAAAACCCTCTCTGGGAAACACAAAAACCCATAGTAAAGCAGTACGTAGAGTTTGGGGCTTCCTTTAAAAGGGTTTTTAATGTGCCGGCCCGTTCCACTTTGGCTGCCAAGTAATTAAGGTCCATCAGGTAGTGTACACTGACTATTTTGGATTATGCTAATACATTTCATACCCTGGAAGCTAAGGTAGGATGGAACAATGAGGTTCTCATGGCTGCATTTTCTAATGTGCTTTCAGATACGATCAAGGATGAGATAGCAGCCCGGGACTTCCCCAAGGAATTGGAGGAATTGATCTTGTATTGGATCTTTATTGACACAGGAGAGATCATCCGTCCTCCATTCGTTTTCACCGGCTTGTCCATTGAAGAAAGGGTGATTAGGGTCTGAGCTTGTACTGGGGGCAGGACACTTGTTAAGGACTTGTCCCTATCCATCTGGGGAAATGCTTGCACCTAGGGTATTGTAGGGGACGGACCCCAGGTGGCTTATCTGCTTCCCCAGATGACCAGACAGGTGAATAACCCTGACAGGCTCTATAACTCTGGCAGTGAGCAGAAAAGGTGTCAGTAAAGCAGCCAGACCCCTTCTTTTTCTCTACCAGTATGACTTAACATTGTGTTAACCGTATTGTTAAATAATATATTGTCAATTTTAAGCTTGTCATTATATATAGCGCCACAGAACCTGCTATGGAAAGACGTGTAAAGTAATGTAGGACAGTGGAAAAGGAAGTCATGATCTCCAAATGAGTTTAGTGAATAACGTTTCTAGCTATTCCGGCAATTTCAATCTAAACCTAACCAAAAGAGCTTCCTTGCACAACTGTAAGGATACATGACATCTAAATTACATTACTATAAGACATGAACAAATGGCTAATTCAACGTACATGCATTTTGAAATATCTTAAAGATAGTAAGGTGAGGGACAATCACTTCATTGCAATTGAACGTGGTAGTTAAATAATCACAATAGGGCGCAACACATTATTTTAAGCAAATTGGTAATTAAAATTGTTTTAAAACGGTCTGTTATGAAGCATAACACTATATTGAATGTAATTAGCATTTTTTAATATTTGCAAGCCGTACAGAAAAAAAAGTGTAAAATAGTTTGTGTTGAGATCACACTGTTCAGCTTGGCACTGTGAATATGGTGGCTCAGATCAGTACTATCCAAGTCAGGCCTCAAGGGCGGTAATTCTGCTAAAATGTTAGGATTTCTTGAATGACTATGCAACATAAATTACAATCTTTATTACTGGGGAAATGATTTTGCATCATCACCCCAAATCTATTGGGTTTGTGGCCCTCAAGGACTAGAGCTCTGTTTTGGCTGATCAACCTCACTCCCCAAACACAACGGTACAAGTTGTTCTGTAAGACGACGTAGTTACACAACAAATTAAACCGTGGATTTTCATCATAGTCACAGCATGTGGGAAGTCTACAAAATTAGGCCCCGGGGCCTTTGGATCTAATATCATCATTCCTCAAAGTACATTATCAGAATTAAACATTGCAATAAGAAGAAAATATTTTCTCAACGCTAAGTCAATACCCAAGCTTGATTCACCAAACATTGAGAAGGTAAAAGAATAACCCGGCATCACCACGTCATTTATACCTTAGAAAGCAACAACTCCACATATACGAGAAATACAACAAGGCTGGCCCTTCATAACTAATGGCTAATGCGGTGAGTGAAAGCTTATTCTAATGTACAAACTATTTAACTAATGGACCCATGAGCTTCTAACACATCAACTTTGTGTTATTCACTTAATCCGTAAGTGGTCATTATGTTATGGCTGGTCATTGTATTTGTCCTCAAATTTTACGTGTTAGAAGCAAGAAAAATGGTCAGTTGTAAACTGTAATGGCGAGACAAATGGGTCAGAGCATCTCCAAAACTGCAGCTCTTTTGGGGTGTTCCCGGACAGTGCCTATCAAAAGTGGTCCATGGAAGGAAAAGGGGTGACCAGGCGACAGGGTCATGGGAGGCCAGGACCCATTGATGCATGTGGGGGGCAAAGGGTGGCCCATGTAGTCAAATCCAACAGACGAGCTACTGTAGCTCAAGTTGCTGAAAGAGCTAATGCTGGTTCTGACAGAAAGGTGTCAAATGTACACACACTGACTCCAGTACTATACATTTACACACAAACACACTGACTGACACTATAGTACATACACACACTTGTATACACTACTCCCCCCTCCCTCTTACACCTTGTGGAGGGCACCCAGCCCGGCAAAACCCAAATACTCAGAATATTATAAACACGTAACGTTCTCTCTTCACAGAATTGCAGTGAAGTTTTGCAAAGATATTTTACATAAAAAAGTAAAGATATTAGGAGACACCACAGAAAGGGTATCTATAACTTAAATACCTCTGCCTTTCATGTAAAGGTTTGTATGGAAGGCCAGACATATTGCGGTAGTCTAAAATTTTCTCAAGGAACATATAATTTTCCTCTTTGTAGGTACGTTGATTGTGGACTCCTGAACCACTCTGCTGCTTGAATGGAGTAAACATTATACCACAGGGTAATGTACTGAATCTCGGGCGTTAGACCGACCGTCACTGCCTGACTCCTGATTGCAAACGTTTGATTTTTACATTAAAAAGTCTTCAGAGATGAAGGAACATTTTTAGCACTTGCTTACTTTGTTTACTAAGAATTGTGATTTTGTTTTTGTTTAATATTGCTTCGTAGACATCATAGAGACAGCACATAGAATTTGATGGCAGATAAGAACCATTAAGCCCATCTAGGTTGCCCATTTTTCCAGCTACAAATATTAAGACCATAATCAGTTTTGATTTAGATTCAGTAGCCATATGCCTATCCCATGCATGTTTAAATTCCCTCACTGTATCGACCTCTACCACAACTGCAGGGAAGCTGTTTCATTTATCTAGCATCCTATCAGTAAATGCTCCTTAACTTACATCTAAAGTCATGGTGGAAGCTTAATATTAAAACCAAATACAAGCTAAATATTTTTTATTATAACTGGGAAATGAATTTACATACCAAGCAATAGAATGGTAACTAACATTTAATACACGCTACCTGTCCCCCCTTAATCATTAAGAAGCCCTTTACATTGGCAGACCGGGTGCAGCACGCTCTGGGAGCCAAACCAAGGTATTGTGGTCCCACGCGTGTCCATCAGTTGGCCGCACTGACATCACCAAGCAGTTTAGTACATTTTTATACCCAAGCTAGGCCATTGGCAATAACAAGAACCAACTTGTGTTTCCCTTTAGATGGCATTGCAGGTTCTCATTGAGGCTGTTAACCCCTTGGGTTTCATATCATGGAAAAAAAAGTCAAATCATATATGAGCAGCCACAAGTTGTATAGGCGCGGAAGAGTACAGATGCTCAGATCTAGCCGCCGGCCACAAACTGCAGGACCCAATCTGCTGCTGAAGTGGCAATAAGTGTCTGTACAGGGAGCTTTTAGCCACTGGCCCAACAGGTATTTGCCAGTTGGCCTTATAATTTCTGATTGCAACATGTCATGCCATTATAAAGTATGTTTAGAGAACTGTGGACTAGTTTACACATACAGTTATACCACGAAAGGAGTCGACGGGCTGGCGGGTGTTGCCACACTTATCGCTTATCCTCTTGCCTCTTTATGTTCTTCTGTCTTCTTCCCCGCTTTGTGCTTCTGCAAAAGGATGGAGTAATGGTACTCACCATGTGGACAGCCTTACCACCCTTTCCTCCAATCAGAGGAAAAGATGATGAATAGGCTTTGCACTTTTGCGGAAGCACTCCGGGGAAGCCTGTACTACAAACCACACAGCAGGGAGAAATAGGCAAAGAAAAAAGACAGAAGAAGAAGAGACCAGGTATGAAGTGGAGCTATACTGAACTGGTTGGTGGAGAAGGGAGACATTGAGAGAATGTCTATCAGAGAATCTGGGTCAGGCCTACCTTGTCCTAAAGAAAACGAATCCTATGCGGAGAGGCTGTCCTTTAACTGCCCACTAGTGACAGGAATGTTCAGCTAGAAGTACACTGAGAAGGGAGCAGGTAAACAGGCTAATGCAAGGAAGCCAGGAGATGAACTAGCAGGCCGTCGGAATTCAGGAACTGGAAGGTGAGTTGAATTGACAGACCATGGGCGATTGGCAACTGGACAGAAGCTGGGACATGCAAATGTTAGGTAATCTAGTGGCAGAAGAGTGGAGGCCTGCAGACCATGGGAATTCTGGAGCCGGCAGAAGTGTGAGCTCCAACGGTGGGAGAGTTTGGATGGAATATAAGTTGCAGCCAGATATACATATATGTTTTATGGATATTAAGCAGGATCCTCTAGGGCAATAACGCTCAGGAACAATGATTAGCAGAAAACCGTGATTTACTTGCTGGTGTCCAAAACAGAGCAACATCATGAAAATAACGCCTAGCTCCCATTGGAGTTCTCTCTGGCAATACTTTGCTCTTCTTACCATGGGAGCTTTGGGGAACTTCCTCTCCCCACAACAGTCTCTCTGATTGTCATGCTCCAGGGGTTTTAATGCTCAGCACCAATGCCTGATTCAGGCTTCATGAAAGTCCTGGATCAGATCCTGCAATCCCAACACGCACATCCAGTCTGCTACAAAACGGGAGATGGAAAATTTGGCCCATCTTGCTGCCCAAATACACATATGCACACACATATATAAGGATTGCAATAACCACACATGTTCATAGTTTGCAGTATTATTAATCTACATATTATCCAAACAATATAAACACACCCACACCTTAATTTAAAAAATAGTAGGCAAGGTTATCTTGGATTTAAAAAATGCAGTGCATTATTACAGCTAGAGTACCCGGTGTTGTAAAAAAAAAAATCCCTGCCTTAATCTTATTTTAAATTCTCTTTCGTTTTGCTGTGCTGGTCTTTGCTTTCTGTAAATGTTTTATAATTAGCCATAGGCCATGTAGTATCAAGGTGACTGATTATCTGTTGTATCTCAGCTTTTTTAGCTTTCCGTCTTCCGCATTATGAGTTAACGACCCGCCGCCTGAAAGAGGCTCAACATTTTTTTTAGCTTAAAGCACTTGTCTATTGCGGCAGCAGAGAATTCGATCGATGGGAAATTAAAAAAAAAAAAAGAAGAAATACTATGCTTACAATCACCTGAAAGCAAAAAAAAGCAAAACAAAACCCTTAACAAAAAATGTATAAAAAGGGATTTGTCATATAGTCCTAAACAGTAACATGATGGTACATCCTATTTTTCAATGA
Source organism: Spea multiplicata (assembly GCA_009364415.1). Lineage (NCBI taxonomy): Eukaryota > Metazoa > Chordata > Amphibia > Anura > Pelobatidae > Spea > Spea multiplicata. Next base: position 55,003 of record VKOC01001396.1, on the reverse strand, counting down.
TGATTCTTGAACTACCTAAGCACAATAATGAAATGGCATAAGGTTTAAGGATGCTTGCATTTTTGACATTATTTGGTTAATTTAGTTGGTCCAACTGGTGCAAAAGTAAAGATAGTTCGCTCTTCATTTATGAAGAAAGAAGTATGTTTTCCAGTAATCCTAGCTGACCATTATAAGAAATTCAGGGATTAGTAATCTTTATGGAGCCTTCAGATAACCGTCAAGTTCCACCACAATCAAAGGAACACTTTGTCTTACTACCTGGTCGGAAGTAACGTTCTACTATCCGTGTTCTAGAAGGAACCAGAGGTTCAAATTAAGTTTTTTTTCTCTCATAACTTGTGCTGTAACTTTCTAAAAAATGGGGAAACCATGCCATATCAATGTCAAACTGGAAAAAAAATAGCTCAAACTGTTTTCTCCTTTGTTTGCAATGAAGGTTCTACACCTAATATGACCACCCATTTGCTCATGAGGAGTATTCATGGCCTATGTTCAAACACTTAAATTATGTATGAAAATTCCATATATTTTTTTTAAATAGTTTTCAAACAGAAACTCCATAAGTCCAAGAAAGAGCTAATCAAAGACTTCTACAGTCAATTTCTGGGCCTGTTAACTCAGTAAGAGTTTATGACAGCACACATGGAGCTTCGAAATTGATTCTTATTCATGCATATGAATCGTATGTAACCATTATCCTCAAAAATGATTTTTGATATATTTGCTGGGCCATGGAATTAAAGCTTTCCCGCGTAAGAAAAATAACAAAATATACATTTTAGTAGACATTTGATGTGTAATATCTCATTAATAATTACACATAACGTATCCAGATGTCGATAGCAAAATACTTCCCCTCCTCACCCTAGGGACAATAAGTCAGTTTTTTTTTTGCTGAAACTCTCTATTTTTTTTTGGAAGGGATCTTAGCATTATTCCTTGAATCTCGAGTGCAAATTTTGATGTGTATTTTCCCAAAAACACATGTGAAAAATAATAACGTTGTTGGGACAACAGTAAGGTTATTGAAAGGAAGGTTACGTTAGAAACTGTCATTTTCGCTCCGAGATTCCGTTCCTTATCTAATGTACTAAACGGATAAATGTTGTTTATATTTTCACATTAACTGGACTATAAGCAGTTTTATGGAGGATAACAGTTGGGCAGCCCTCTAGAGAGAGGTTTGTAGTTATTACAAATTCAGCATCGCGCCCATGGGCAATAAACAATCTTTACAATATGTTGCTAAATTATGTTCCTTTGACACTTCAAGTGGGTTTTACCAGGCTACAGATTGGCCTAAGCAAATAACTGCTATAGATTAATTGTCATCTGTCAGATCCGCAGTGTCTTGTCGAATGAATAATTTGCCTGATCTCATTTCTGTAGAAACTTCTTATTTAGAAAACTGTCACAATGAAGAAGAAAGAAATAAATTCTAAAATACATTTAAGCTCAAATACCACTTTGCGTAGCAATAAAAAGGCTGCTAGCACAGTGTGGGATGTGCTTGCATAATTATCGATCAGGATTTTTACAAAAGTTGCGCAGAAGCAATTGCAACTTTATTTTATTAAGACATTTTCTCGTCTCAATGATGTGATCATTAAAGATAAAGTACATTAATGGGTGTGCGTGGAGTAAATCGCTCAGCATGGTTCTATTTTTGCATTTGAGGTGTATTATATCCTCTTATAAACACCTGCTAATAGCAACACTTTCGAAATGGGGAATTATGTGCACGTTATAGCATGTTATAATGCTTAAAAAATACCAAAAAAGATTATTTGCACCCAGACCAATAATATATTATGATTTAATCAAATTTTGTTTTATGATTGTGTATTTTTATGTTTTTGCATACATCTGTCCTGATTTTAGAAGTTCTTCATGAGTTCCAATGTCTTTACTGTCAGGTGGATCAGTGAGTCAATACGTTGTTCCTTCTTGGCATACAGCTTTATGTCACCAATATAGAGGAGGTATTCGATGGTGGTTCCACTCTTGAACTTGTATCCATATTCAGTCCTTGTAATTAGCTGGCTGAGGGGTTCAAGCCTATGCAGAACAGTAGCGGGGACAGTGGTATACGTCGCACTTGATGGTCACTTGTGCTAGCTGTCTTATGGTGCCTTCCAATGTTGTCTTTCAGACTCCCATTGAGTTCTTGTTTAGAAGTCTCTGGGGCTTAGGATGAAGTAAGGCCCTGTATTTTTCCAGTAGTCGAATCTGGTTCTTAACTTTCAGTAGTTCTATCAGCTGGCTAACTTCTCTTCAGGTTGCCATGATCCTGGCTTAACCTCCATTGAAAATGAGATTGTATGTTATTTTGTCCTTCTTGATCATGTAGTCAAGAATTTCCATGATTATAGCAACTGTAGTATATATATATCAGTTCATTGGTCTAAGTTATGGTGGTAGTAGGGATTGTCATAAGATCAAGGGTTGACTGGAGCTAGTTTATCCATTATCTTATGTCTCATCTCAGCTGCTGTGCTCTGTAATAGCAGGGGTGGTAGTGAAGTTCCAGCTTCTGTTGTTACCTGACCTTCTGTTGTTCTTCTGCGTCTCTTTGCATCTGTGCGTCTCCACACATCTGTGTTGTACTGTGCAGTTGGTTGATCTCAAGTTGTAAGAGTAACTTCCTCTTCACTATGCTGTAACATTGGGTAACTAGCAGTTTCTCACTTAGTATGAATTGTCTTCTATGCATCTGTAGTGGACCTAGTTAATCAGGGTGACGTCCAAGCCAGCATGACTCTCTTATCTTGTGCTCTCATATTATTGAAGAAGGCAATATGCATTAAGGAGTCTTGCACAATGAACCCAACTGGTCAAGATTTTAAATGTATGTAAATGAAAATATTGTATGAGGCCAATAAAGGCTGAAACGTACATCTGGAATTTGTTGGTTTGTGAGGGGTAATTTGCTCTTTAGGCAGGATCAGACTGACATGCTATGAAGCAGCTGTATGTTATTGGTTGAGAATCTCATATTTGTTTTGTGCGTATATATATACATAATAAGAGAGAGAGAGAGAGAGAGAGACAGAGAGTGACAGAGAGATTATGAGGGAGGGGACCGGCATGGATAGTACAGTCATTCAGAAACAAAATGTCAGAATAATCATCTAAACTATATATTGTATGTTACAATTAGCAAAGCAAGGCTAAAATTGATAATTGATAACTTGTTGATAAACAAGTGACAAACACAATGTCCCACCAATACCAAACGAACAGACTGCTGTCAGTGTTAAACCCACTCTGATGATAGTCATTCACAAAAAGAAAATACATGATATGTTTTGACCTAGAAAGAATGTGACATGAAATAGTTTTTTATGTCTAGAGTCTGCTCCTACCTATGAAAAATTAGCAGGTGTTCCATGGAAATTCATTTTGAGCACATCTGAAATTCATTAGGTACTGGTAATTAGAAGTATATAGATATTTGAAAACCATGAATTATTCATTTACTGCACCTTACTACATTCCCTGCCAGTTTTATTATTCATCATATAATAGAGCAATGGAATTGTTGCATTAAGCACCTGTCATCTTTTTCCAGATTAGAAGAAAATGCAAAATTAGGTATTCGGAATTTGAATTTATTAATCTGACAATGTGTTGGTTTGGTGGCATTAATGACAAATTGCCATTACCATGGATTTCACAAGTGACAATTGCAGCCACGATTAGAAGGTCATATTGGAGAGTCTCAGATATAAGTTGCCTTGTTTGTATACAAATAAAGGAGCTATTTCAAATACAATAAACTAGTAGACGTGACCACTCTGTTTTCCACAACCTCAGGACTGATCGTAACAAATCTAACCCAAAGATCTGGTTGTCCTAAGAAAACATTGGCTTTGACCCTACTTTTTTGTCTAGTGGTACCAGCTGAGCTTGGGTAGAGGCAGACGCAAGCTGGTACCCCTCAGAGACAAAAGAAAAACCTCAAGAACGTCCTTCCAAATCCCTCTAAGGAAATGAGTGATGGAGAGGGAAGAAGTGCTTATTATGGATTTGTTCCAGACCACTCTCCAAGCTGAAGTCCATGAAGTCAGCTCATGAAATGTTACTATTTATCCTCTTTTAAAGTCACCTCCTTTACATTACATTTTTTCCATTTAAAGATATTGCAAGTGATAAGGCTGCCTTGAAACCCGAGTTGTCTCTGTATCTATATCAGTCATTTTCTAGCACAATCTTATAAACTTAAATATTCAGTAGTTTTCTTGTAAAAGTTTATAGGAAAATATTCAGGAACACAATATTATGTGTGATCGTTTATACTTTAGTGGTGGGGAATTTAGTATGTATTCTATTCCTATCTGTCACTCAAATGGTTAATAGAAGACATTTTTATAACCCACCCAGCATTTTTCCTCAAAATAAACTTAGTAACTCGGACGAGTGCATTTCCAGAAGAGCAAAATCAGTTAGAGTGTTCATTTCACTTTCATATACCGCGTTCTGTCTTTTGTCATTGATATTACAATCTCGAAAATTATGTAATCAGTTCCATAGTCTTGTAGACACGCATCTAGGAGACATGCGACGCGTATCCTGTCATCCCTGCATATATTGAAACGGAGATTTAAACGACTGAACAGCCAGTATATTAACCTACAGAACCACTTAATCCTCGGAACAGCTTTGTATGGTAGATCATGCCACAGAGCATCAGCTTCTCAGCAGGAAGCCTATACTACTCAAAAGAAGTTTAAATGATAATATTTCCTCCGAGAGATGTGCCTTATGTTTAACATATTGTAAAAAGTTCCGAGGTTTTTGTTTCAAATAATTCCAAGTATTTTAACTGGCTCCTGCCACAAAGGAAATAAACATGTTGCTTAATTAGCTCTCAGAGTTTTCTGATGTACATGAAAGGTCTAAATGATATTCATAACGTTCCATTGAATGTGCTCCAGCAATGATCTGTATGAACCTTTTCTTGTATTCTTTGTTAGAATTAGAATTCCGACTGCAGCTGGTGGTGGATAAAACCGAGACCAGCGCCTCGCAGCCAAGTTCCGTTTTCTGGGCAGAACAATCAAATGCAATGTGATTTTAAGCCTCTTTAAGAATATTAAAAGTAGATAAGGAATATACTGAAAAAGGAGTCGATGAGAGACGAAGAGGGTGGGACCTTAAAGCGGTCTTGTCTAGCTTTACATTTGTCCGAATCTTTTGGCACATTCTGATCATTTGCCATCATTAACATTGTTTGCCTGTTGCCTGCGGAGAAGAGTCAGTGTGGTCCTCAGGGGGGAATCACTGCAATTTAGGGTGAGTAATAATATGTCCATTTACACTAATATTCACATCAACTTATTATCAACAATCATGAAAATGAGTCTAAAGGCTGTCCAATAACTAATCATTCCTCTCAAATGCACCCAAATTAAGGAAAACAAGCAGTTGAAGACTATGGAGATAATCCACCGTGTACAACCAGAGGGTCACAGTAGATATTTAAATACACAAACATATCGGTTTTCCGTTTTCCCAGAAAAAAACTCAATTACAATTACTTACTGTGGAGTCCAGAGTGCTACTATCTAAAAGTTAGTTAGCAGTAAAAGGTAACCACACCACCACATTTTAGAGGTTATTCCATCCATTTCAAGGGTACCCCATACATCTGCCATTAACAACTTTTTTTAATCAAATTTTTATGTTTAGAATGTAATTCAGATAAGAATGTCAATTTACAGTCCATCCCATTAATCTACATTCATTTGTTCTACCTCTGTGATGCTTAGCAACATTTTTTTGCTTTTGTTTCAATATTATAAGGTATATAAGGTATTATATGGTATTATTACAAGTTTACTTTCATTGCCCCTATATCCCTTTAAAAATTAGATATCAAAATAGCAATTTTTAAATATTCTGCCCCAAGCTATAAACTTGAACCTAAAAACGAGGATATTGATATTTGCAGTTTCAAAATCATTAAAAGTAAAAACTGGAAAAAGTAAAAAAAAGATAAAAAATTGGAAATACAGATGTTCCATACGTACATATGCCTTATAAATTCTTCATAATACATCCCGTTCTCATCTCACGAATACACATTAACTGGTTACTTAATGATTCGTTTAAAATTGCCCTAGCAGCGGTAAGGAAAGACACTTTACTGAGGTAGATTCCTAAAATATTTATTTCTATTTCTATTCTATTCTATTTCTTCACGGACAATGTTAACTTACCCAGACGTCCTCCATTTATTATCCTTTTCATGTTACCGAAAATATTTATCGTTTATTTCTAGAATTTTATAAGATTTACAACAAGAGTGTTTGATTAAGTGAGATTGGAGGGCCTGTTGGATTCAGCTTTATAATGAAAATCTATCGACAACTTCAAAAGCAGAAAATTGTATGATTAAGCAATTTTGATTTTTATCGGACAGGCCTTGGTTAGACTTAACTTGTTGATAAGAAGTTGTTATTCCGCAGCAGAAAATTGTGCAGTTTTTCATAAAGCACAAAAGAAATCTTGTGAATTGCCCTTACTTATACAACGTTTTATGATCAATAAGGCTATTTAGTGCGTTTGCAGAAACATGACAAACCTCTAGAATATATTTCATCTAATACACTTTAAAGGAGAAAAACCTCTAGCAATAAGAAGGGGTCATCAATTTTTAGTTAAGTTATACATTTACACTAATCTGTAGGGCATACAATGTTTTTTATATTTCTCCTGTTTATTACAGTGACGGCCTAATGTCCCTGACAGCCACATTAAAGAATCTATATTACTATAGTAATCTATATATTAATCCTAACCCTCTGTGAGTTTGCATTCTTCCAAAACAAAAAAATATTTAAGACATCATCTGGCTCAGAAAATGCAGCCCTGCTGCTGCAGCTGCCCCTTTGTCCATAGTCTGGCTATTCTTGCCGTTGATTAGCCCAACTTAAATTATTCCGCACAACCCCTCATCCCTTTGCATAAGGTACAACAAGAAAATTTAGCAACATACGTGGTAAAAAGGGGCAAAATAAAGCTGAAGGCAGACAAATCAAAATCAATATATTCAAAAATATCCTTAAATAAAAAAATGGTATACAAATCTACACTGTAACTCTAACCCTAGAATATTTTGTAAAAATGGGGTATTATAGGTTTGAAGTGGGTGGAACCATGGGCAAATGGTCAAACACACCCACTTGCGCCTTGTCGCTCCCTTTTTTCGTATATTTTCATTTAAATGTACCCTGTTCAGGATTTGAAGCATTTCTTGCTGTTTAACAAAATCAAGAGTACATAAAAAAGCATACCATATTTGAGATATCTTAATATAGCGTACCTCCTTTGAATGTATTATTAAATATTTCCAACATCATACAAAATGCCAATCACATTAACAGCCAACTGCTTTTAAAAGCCATCCCCTGGTTTTTAATTATGATTAAATGCATTTTTGAAAGAAAAAAAAATATTAAATACGCAAATGCCTTGTGGCAGTCATATTAAGCTATCCAGTTATCATCTGCCAAGATGGTCTTTTTTCATGCTTGTCATCTTTTTTGTTCCTTTCGGAAACTATGAAAGCATTTAATATAAGGGTTCTCATGTTTCTGAGAAGAGGAACTGGTAGAAAATAATTTTTCCATTTCACAGAGTACATTCTTTCTGTATCAAATAAAAGATATACCCTCCTTAAAAACTATACTAATAATGGATGCAAAAGGATGTTTACAAAACTATAAAATATGTAATTACATTATATTTTTTTTCAATTAAAGGTTATTTTCTTAAACCTAGAAATACAGAAGGTGAGAAATGCAACTATCCATGCATACATCAATATGTCTGAAGGCAAGAAGCCTCAATCTAAAATCTTTTATTTATTTTAATATTATTTATTTCCTAGGTTACAAAAAAACCAAAGGTTTTGGTTGACACGCTCTAACTTGATTGAACAAAGTCTGGGTTAATCCAGGTCAATCTAATTAAACATGCTTTCCAGTAAAATGTCTTATAGAGGGAGAATTCTGGTGGAAGAGTGTTCAGGATAGAAGGCTAGTCTGATTAACATCTAAGAGATTAACAAGTGTATCATTAAGGGATATTGTATTAAGTTGGAGGGCATAGTCTTGTATTGACTATTTCTTAAGGCCTTGCTTGGGGCGGAACTGGTGTCCCCTGGAGGTTGAGGTCTTAGGTTTATGTACTCACGTATCGATCCACTGGAAATCTATACAACGTGAATTATACAAAAAATGGTAATAATACAGTTCAAAATCTCTATGCAGTGAAAAAGCACCTAGAGAATGACACATGGAGAAGCTAAAACAGCAAGCATGTTCCACAACAGATTATCAAGAATCCATATTTAAAACCCAAGCAACCAAAGTTTTGGTTAACAACAAGATAATATCTTCAACATGACTGGGTTGGATGAAATCAATGAGATATTTAACATGGTTAGGCTTATGGTTCATTCAAGGTGTAACAGGTTCACCAAGAGAGCTGTAGTAACTCCCAGAGATCACCCATTATCCTCCTGTTGTCCTTGAAATCACTTCCAGCACCAGCCAACCCTGCTATGTGTACCCAATAAGTAGACACAACTACCTTGAATTGAGTACAGCAAGAATGAACATTGTATTGTTGTAAAACATGGCCTCATATCCACAAAACTGCATTAACAAAGAAAAACAGATACATGGATACAACCCAACCTTCAATTCCCCTGGCAGCAATCCTATTCATGGGATTAGTTAAACAATGTTGTTCCTACCTGTGCTATCGTTGTTTGACAGCCAGGCTGGAGCCATCTCTGAGTACCTTGGAGCCCTGTATGACAGGTCATTCGGTCACACAAGGTAAGGGTCAGAGCAAGCCCAGGCCGATTTCCTTCACATTGTATTATAGGAAATACTGTTTCTTTGGCTCCATTTGGGCGCATGTACAAAACTTTTCTAAATACAACTGCAATGAAACAAAAGTGATAACATGGAAAGGAGGAGTAAAAGCTATAATGTACTCACCATTATTAGCAGGTGTGGCTTCAACACGTTGCTAGTAGTGGTCTCTTTTGGATGTTTATAGTGATTGTTGAGACTTTGTCTTTGTAGTCCACAAGGCTTGTATAAGATGCTGGTCCCTCTTCTCCTCCTGAATGCCTTCACAAGCATTCATGTTGTATTATCCTGTGCTGTACAGTCTGTTATAAATAAACTGTCATATATAATAAAGTATGTGTTAGATTCAAATAAAGCTTTTAATTTCACAAGTTCTTAAACTGTACAATCCCTAAAAAGTTTTCGCTACCTAGTGATACTTCGGGAATCGATGAATCCACCACAAATTCAACATCAGAACCGCAAGTGATGCTTATGTCCCAGTCTGTAATTCCACAACCCAATGACCGTGAGCACTGGACTATAACTTTACAGATATCAAGCAAAATACAAAATGCCCTTTGGTAAATTTGACTGTTGTGGGTCTATCCTGTATTGTCATGACAATTTCATGAGTCTGTTTCCATTGGGTATGAAAACCGATAGCAGTCTGCATCTACAGTATCTTGCACGTGCCACTTGTTAACAATGGGACCCGAAAGATCACTCTCATAATGAGAGAAGACAAGAAATATTACAATATATTTTAATATGTGGGTTGTTCTAGAAAAAATATTTTCACACCTCTTTTAAATTATATTTTGACTATTTTTTTGGTCCTAGCATTTATTGTGTTTTTAAAATTAACGCATTTACACATAAGGAAAGAAAACATCTTGACTGCACACAGCGTACATTTCATGTTTGATTCTCCTGGCAAGCATGTGTTCTCATAATTGTTTAAAGTTCGCTTAGCCATTCCTTCAAAATCTACAATCACTTCAATAACTGTAAAGGTTTTAACAATGGTGCTCCCTCGTTGTCTAGGAATCAATTACTTACCATTTCAATTTGATCCACAAACAGTGTGAAACCTTTGATTAATTTCTCATTGTTCGTCTTGGCTAGAAAACCCATTTCCTTTATTTATTTTTTGAAATATTTCTGTAGATGGACTGCATTCTAATGATATACAAATATTTTCCAACCGATTGTGATGGCCGATTCATCCATGTAAATGGGTTTTATTCCCACTGTAAAATAAAACAGATCTAAAAAATTTTAAGCAGTAAGTGACAAAAGAAATTTAATGGAACACTGCCCAAGCTTTGTTATTTGACAAACATAATGTGGTGAATAATCAATCAATAAAAGGTTAATTAAGTCATATTATGTAATAATGGAACTTTAATAGTAAATTTACAAAGTTACAATTATCTGATGTAAAGTAGATTATTTTTTGTTCTTTCTTTGTAAACATTGATTCTAAACATTTTGGTTCAAGATGACCCCCCTTAGTCTCCTATCATGGCCAGCCGAGAGCAAAATTTGGGGGGGCGAGTAAGCATGTGTTTCTGTGTGTTAGTAATAGGCGACCCCCGGACCTATTTCATTCTTTATATGCCTCTCAGAAGGTACCAGCCCTCCTTTGACACTAAACCATGTAATAATAATAATAATAATAATAACTTTTGAGATAAACTTAAAGAATAGGCTGCTAGGAAGAAAGTTACCAGATTTTTCTTTTCTTTGTTTGCAGAAGGTGTTTTTAGCCCCTAGCCAACCCTACTATAGATAGAAAATTCATCTAGGAAGATGGGATTTTCCAGTTGTCCTTGCTGTAGAAACTTAACCAGTTGTTGGTCTCGTTTTAAATTCAAAAGCCATATGCCTATTCCATGTATGTTTTAATTCTCTCACTGTATTAACTTCTGCACCGGCCTCTCATTTCAAAACATGAGCATTAAATAAAATTCAGCGGCGAATAAAATTTAACACACTTCACAAAGCTGTTCAACCTTACATTCTGTTATAGTATAATTTTCCTTTAATAGCAGCCAAAGAATGTTGTATTATGGAAAAAAAGATGAAAAACACTTACACAAGATCGAGCCAAGATGAAAAGAATACTTGCATAGGAAGATAACATGAAAGATTTGTCGAAGTAAGTTGTCTCAATGTTTTCACCTTTGTCTTCAGCGAACATCAAAGCTGCACAGAAAGATCCAAAAATAAAAATGAATTATAATGATTTTGACTACTTCGAACTGATTATGTAACACTGGGCAACAAACAAGTAAAAGCACTTTACTTCAGGCAAATGCCTCGTTATTATGTCACTGGAATATTTTATATCAAAAGAAATATGCATATTTTATAGGTTCTTGTATGGTTATACAGTTTATTTTACTTAGAAAAATAATTATATCTATATAATGTACAATATATGAAAATTAAGAAAGTCCAATAAATTATACCTTTATATACCGTAATTACATATAAAATAGTCTAATTTTGTTACGTTCAGCGTACCAGATGAGACACTGGTGCAGGACAGGACACTGTGTCCCCACAAAAGAAAGCCTGGCAATCTCAGAAGAGTTCTTCACCCTCCAACTGGTTCCTCCTCGGGTTGAGCCTTTTGGGTTCGAGCAGCCGTGGGACTTTCTGATGATCCTCCAAGACCAGGGATAGACTCCAAGTGAGGGTAAGCAAGATAAACAAGATGAGCTTGACCCGGAGTTCAGGATAACCAATATATATATCAAAGCCGAAGTCAGGAAGCCAGAAAATGGATAGTCAGGATCAAGCTGGGTCAAATAACAGATAATGCACTAGGACAGGATACACTATGACAGGTACGACCATCAAAGGGCAAGGTGTAGGGGGTTTACTAGAGTTCATGGGATGTCATTCCATACAGGACATTGGCATTCAGTCAGTATATAGTATGCAGAGACCGGAGGAGAGGATGAGGACCCGTTGGAGGAAGCAGCTGCCAGAGGACCTCTCGCATTGTGGATCAATGACCCGCGGGTAAGTAACAAATATCCACAGAATTTCCTATAAAGAAAATCAGGTATTTTTCAGAACATCTGTTAATGTTAATGTTGTAGACATGTCAAAAGCTAAAGAACTAGAAGAAACCTGGCTGATACAGAAACATAGAATTTGCCGGTAGATCAGACCCATTCGGCCCATCTAGTCTGACCGTTTCTCCTGCTGTAAAGACTTAACCAGCCTTCGGTCTCGTCTAAGATTCATCCTGGTGCGATTTTAGGACTCATTTGGTCGATGTTTAAAATGTATTTACTAGACAGCAGCAATGATATGGCATTTACCCAGGAAAATATGTATTGCACACACACATATAATATATACAGCTGGAGGGTCAGAGGTTTAGATGTAATGTAAGGGATGTAAGTTACTTTACTAAGAGGTGGCAGATAAATGGAACAGCCTTCCATCAGAAGCTGTAGAGGTTGATACAGTGAGGTTATTTAAACATGCATGGGATTGGCATACGGCTCCTGAATCTAATACGAGACAACAAGTGATTAAGGTCTTATTACAGTTACTATTACCAGAGCTTTAATTCCTACCTGCAAATACAAACAAACACGATACTATACCACTGTTACCGTTTATCTGATCTAATTCATATGCAAGATGGAATATACTTAATAACATATACCCTGAATGTATCTAAGTTTTTGTGTATTTTTTCAAGAGGAAAACCACATCACACAAGCAATCTACTGAAAAGAATTCTTATATTGCAAATGCATGGGCTAAAATCAGACTTATATAGTGTGTTTTTTTTTCTTTAGATTTTCACATTCTCTCCAGTTTCAATTCCCAAACAGTAGGAAAGAACTTGTCCTGGAAAATTGTAACCATAGTAGGTGATCTAGAGAGACAGCAGGGGCTCTTAAAACTTATAAGAGCAGGGCTTCCTTTTAAAGTGCTCCACTTACTATGTGAGAGATATTACCGAGACAGAGATAAAGGAGAATGGAATTTGAAATGTAAGAGCTAAGGGCTACATTCTATTACCTGGGAAAAGTTTGAGTATTTTTTCTAATCTACTTATTCTCTATTCATGTTTTTGAAACATTTACGATAGATGTAGCAATTCATCTATACATCTAATGTAATGCAATAACTAAGGAACCACATTTACTAATTGGGAAAGTTTTTCAAAAACCTTTACAAACCGTTGGCTTTATTTCAATAATCCTGATTGTTTTATCATATGCGATGAGATGAATTTGCTTATGTTACTGGCCTCAAGCCCACAAGAAACCCCTAAAATAATAGGAGACATCACACATTTAGAGGGACAAAATGCGCTGTCCCATGTGCCCATACGCTGTCACGGAAGGGAGAATAAACAGTGATTATTTAAAAAAAAAAACACTGAGATATCATACAGATCTTTGGCACACATACTCCTCTAGTACAGTCACAGGTTCTGGGAGTCAGATTAGGGGAATTATCGCTGTGATCTAAGGAATAACAGCATTGGGTGAATGATTATAGGATATAATGATACAGGAAAACAGGCATACTTATACAAAATCTGATTTAGTAAACTTGCTTGCAGATCTGGCATAGTAGGACAAATGAGGTTCAATACTTTTTCTATATTGCAGGAGCCTCTCTTTAGTTGGTAGTAAGCAGGCCACTTAATCTGACTCCTAGAACCCATAACTATACAAGGGGTACCCCTCCCCAACGACAGTCAATGGGGTCCTCTCCCCAACGACAGTCTACGGGGTCCCCTCCCCAATGACAGTCTACGGGGTCCCCTTCCCAATGACAGTCAATGGGGTCCCCTCCCCTACGACAGTCTGCGGGCACCCCTCCCCAACGTCAGTCTAGGGACATTTCATTTTGTTGTTCCTTTTTGTGCGTACCCAAATTTAGAATTTTATTTTGCATTCACCAGTTTATTTACTGATAAACTGTATCCAAACTGCACGTCAATAAACACTTGAAAATCAAATACAGAGATAATGCTCCACGACATTTACCTCATGATACCACATGGCCAGCCTGTGGCAGCCATTTTAGGCTTACGCATGTAACTCGAAACACTGACATCTGTTAGAGGACTACTCCTCGCTAGCATAACCCCCATCACACAAGACCAACTAAGTATGAAAACTGAAGAATAGTATTACACAGGTGCTTAAAACAAATGTGTTTGGTGTAGTTATTCTGTTCAAGTTACATGTACAAACTACATTTTCATTTTAAAAGCACATTTGCCACTTAATAGCATAATACATAACAGCTCAGTTATGATTTATTAATGAATAAATTATATTAATTTCTTAAGCATTGTTTTGAACTCACATCAAATTATTGGACACACCTATAGTGTTTCTCTTTGTACTGGCACTTCCTTCCACTTAACTCTAACCAAACAAGCTCATTACCCTACTGCAAGTGCCTGCGCCACCTACTGTACTGGAGGTAGAATAGCAGCTAAGATCAGCTTCATGTGTGGGTATTTCAGTTAAAAAAAAATTAAAGGAGAAGAAATGTTAAAACTGGAGGATCAGTGGGTTAATGTAAGCAAGTTTTCCCCCCGGACTGTTCTGCTGCCAAAGGAGGAGTTTGTGCTTTGGTGAGAAAGGCATGCTGCAGCTGTATTATCGAAACTCACAAATAATATTGTACAGGAAATGTAATATTATGTATTTCATTGTCTTAAATGTATAATTTTTTTGAATACTCAATTTTGAGAACTACATATTTGGGTGTAGATTGTCAATTTGTGTATTGGTTGATGGGATATATCTCCTGAAACACTATGTGCATTTTATTCGCTGCCATTTTGGTGCAGAGCTCATTTGTACCAAACCAAATTACTTAGCTTTTCGGTGATTGGTTCCAGTAATTCCATTTGTGCCTTTCCCAAGATCTTTGGCAAGTGTTTTTACAGTGCTTACAGTGTTACCTACATTTTCTATCTGGTGGGTGCTTTGTGTTTAATTGGGTTTTGTATATAACCAATGACTACATTATGGCGGAGGGAGCACGTTGTCTGTGAAATCCAAAAAAAGCTTGATAGGCTCACATTTCCATCTTACACTCATTTCAGTTTATGTGACGTGTTTTGCACATTTTGGTTTTGTGGTTTGCGGTAGCTGTTTTCTAAACAAAGCCGTAATTGTTAAGTATTTTCTGCCAATTCTTGTGCTAACCATTCATAATTCCTCCAAAACCACAACATCCATCTGCCAGTGCCCTAAGCTGACGTGTGCATATCATACATACACCTGAGGCTTTACACCTGAGGCTTTACAATGATATATAGCGAACGGACAAGACACAAACCCTCAACTTTATTGCTAATGTATTAAACTACAGTGTATTTATTACTATCTTGAATATTTCTGTTTACACAAAAGCCCATTTCATGTTAATGTTTCTGTTTTTTAATTGAAATATTGAATTAAAATGCAACCTCAATGCGTTGTACCAAAGATTTGAAGTGTTGTAACATAATTTAAGATCGTCATTTTTGTATAACATTTCAATTTTTTTCTGCATTTCACTTTTGGTCTAGGTAAGTACATTCTTGCTTTTTTCTTTCTTCTTAACCTTACATTAACCCTATAACTCTAACTCTAAGTCTAAAACTAACCATTATCAATATGTTATTCTGAAATAGAATTCTGCATTAATGAAACCTTCTATTCTTTTTTTGTGGTAAGTGAAAGGTTGATCTGAATGATCAACTTAACCTTGTCGGAAAAGTAGAGTTAAAATGCTTTATTATAAAAAAAACCAGGATGAAATCATAATTTTACCAGCCTGCAAATCACTGTATTTTGTGGAGGCATCCGCTGAAGGTTCATCTTGGACCCTGATTATATTTAGAGAATTGAAATGAGCTCATCTGTAATCCACTCTACATTTTTTGTAGCACTGATGCCCACAGAAATGACATTATGGGACTGGAAAAATTCCAAAGGCAAGCAAAAAAAAACCCAAAAGGGAGATTTTCACTGTGAGTAAAAGCTTGCTATGTTGAATTTGTTTAAATTATAAAAAGAGATTTGTACTACATAAAATTAAATCCTATTTCAGTTGCTAGATAATGCTTAAATTAAAATTTTATACACCATAAATGTTAGGCGTGATTATTCAGTGCGTTTTGCTTTTTTTTCAGGTCTACGGCAGTAGAGCTGCAGTCCCACTGCCGCAAAACTGGGGGACAGATCGCCCGCTTGGATTAGGCTTTTTATGAATAACATACTTTTTATCACATGATGAATCAAAATATGCTTCCCGTTTGAATTTATTTTTAAAAAAACCTTTTGAATTGAGCTCTTAATGGAATAACATTTTCTGTTACCCAGGTCTCTTATTTGCAGCGGGTGAACGTATCGTTAAACTGCTATTTGAAATGTTGTTTCCAAGCAAAAATCTATTGAAATGAACAGGTTAAGGAAATGATGGAATTAGAAACTTTAACAGCTGCAAAAATAATAATAAAAAAATGCATTTTTAGCGCCGACTGCTCTCACCATCGCTGCAATGTGTACCCAGACCGCTATTTGTAATCAGGGTTATAAAACAAATGTTGCTGAGTGACAACCTAATAAAAGGATGCTATTCCTATTTACTGTCATTTAAATTAAACTGTACAATTAGCTACACTTAGACAACAACTCTTCTATTCAGCACTCCATTGTGTTTTTAAGCAATTACAAATCATATACTTTGCACGTTCTGCTTTTGACATAATATTCTTCATTTTTTTGTTTTCTGCAGTAAATATTGAATTTTATATTTGTATTAACAATATACTAATGGAAGCATTCTTTATGTGCTGTAAAGAAAATTATTTATAGCAGAACAATTACAGGCGCTCTCACCTGCCTTTGCGTAGTCTTGATTTTTGGCTTGTCATAGCTTAGTACAGAGTAAGAATGTTGCATAAAGATAATGGAAGCGATATAGCATAGCTCAGTTGGTTGTCTAACTACGTCAATAATACAATTGAAAGGAAGCACAGCGGGTGAGAAAAAACAATGATTACTCTAATAACATTAACAGCAAAACTGATTTCCCTGCAAGTGCCTCATAAACAATGCAGTATGAAATTATAAAAAGAGATGAATTCTTTCTCAAAATAAGCAACTGTGATCACTTCAGCTGAGTTGCCGTTGGTGGTTGTTGCGCCAATTAAAAGACAATGCATCCATTGTCCGCATTAATAAGGCTATAGCAACACTACAGAAATTATGGTGCGGAGTGGGCATTTGAGACAATCGGCAGAAAAGTATATTCAACTGGGAACTTTTTGGGTTTGGCTCTCCAGGTAAAGCATGGCTGTCCGGGTCTCTGGGTTTTTCCTGTTTCTCTGGACAAGTTGCCGGCCTTCAACCGCGCCCACTACCACCACCTACATAATACTGTCTGAGGCTATCTCAACCCACATAGTCATCTACACCTGGTCCCTCACAAAGTTTACTCCAGAAGATGCAGAGCTGCAGGTAGCCTACGGTGGGATCACAAACCTACAGGGAGACAAAGCTGTGGGAGTTGTCTGTTAAAATTTCTCCCCATTTTGTCTCTTAACTTATCTATAATAATACTATAAGAGGGACATTGTAACATTCAGATCCCACTGTTACTGTCAGTTGCATAACACTCACCTGCCCAGAAAAAGAGAAGAGAGAATTGGAGTCCCGGAGTAGGAGGTCTTCACCCGGAGATTTCCAAGGCTTGTTTAATGACCAAGCTTCTGTTGCAAGAAAGGCCACTGGTAACTCCCAACATATCACACTGCCAAAGAGACACTTGTTTTAGGAGGTATGGATTGAGGCACGGATGGAACTGAACCAATATCTGTTAAATGTGAGAAAAGAGAGATACGGAGAATTAGATTACAAAAAAAATTTTAAAAAAAGATTGTACCCCCTAAAACAGCAAGTGGCTCATAAACAAGTTTTTTCTCAGTGATACTTGGGAGGTATGACAATGCAAGCTGAAGTTGCAAACTTTATGAAAACTCATGCTAAATTGGAGGGCTGTCTTTACTATTCAAGATAACGGGTCTTCAGTATCATTCCGTACGTTCTTGGAAGAACAGGAAACGTACACTTTTTACTTGGAAGTTAAACTCAAAGTATCTAAAATGTATAATCAACAAATATATAACTATACATTCAAATCACAATTCTTGCAAACTACAGCACTAAATAGATGTCTCATGGTGACTGTTAGGACATGAGAGATGAACATGTTTTATACCTTCTGTTGGCCCTGTTGTACTAAATACACTCTCAATCCTAATGGTTCCCTATAATACCACATTTGTCAAAAAACAGCATTATTTTAAGCAGATGGCGCAAGATTTTCTATAACAGGATGAGAGTTCCTGGAACATTTACACTATGTGCAAATTCACAGAAGGCATTTGTAGAAAGACATAACATTTTCCTCCAGGACACAGAGCAGAAATGCCAGTTCTACAAAACCCCCACTCTATTATGAACCTACGCTTAATTCTTCAACATAAGGTCACTAACATACAGAACAAAGGCAATACATGTTTTTTCTTTCATTTTCGCACTATACAGAAGTATCAAACTATAGTAACCATCCCAACTGAGGTAAGGAATGGCATCATAACAAACGTTGTAGAATGAAGCAGCTATTTGTAACACAAATAGTATTTTATACATATATATCTATATATACCCCCACACTAATCACTTAACTTTGAATTTCTAGAAAACTTTCACCTTTGATCTACAGGACCTCAGTCAGGAGGAAGAAAGCAGAAACGTATTCATGTGTCATGGACTGATACTGTTACAGCACAATAACACCATTCATATTGTTAAGCAAGCGTACATGGCAGCAGTGACCGGTAACTTATTATGTCCTAGGCTATCCAGGCCTAGGGTGGCAGGTCCAGTGGGGCAGCAGTCACTGTTTTAGAAGATGCATTACAAAGCCCTTTGTGATCTTAAAACATGATGACCAGGCTCTTATGTCATGTCCTGGTGCCCTGTAGTGGCAACCGAGGGGCGCTGCCCTGGACCAGGCCTTATGCAGCACCCAACATAAATATGCCACTGGCAATTACCAGATGGGTCAGTCTAAATTCTTCAAATTTGGACCTACCTGCTCCTGGAGGGGGGGGGGCATTAGTAGGGGTCCATAATGCATGTATTGTGGTATCCTGCACCACATCCAAGCAGCTTTGAAGAGAGGCTCCACTCAAGTCAAGTGTGTGTTGGAGTGTGTGTGTGTGTGTGTGTGTGCGTTAGTGTGTGTTAGAGTGGCTTTCCTGCCCATGGGCCAGAAGTTGCCAGCCCTCCCTTGTTCAAAAATAACTCCCTAAGCGTTTTGCTGATACCTAGTATTACAACATATCTTTTAAACTCGAGGACCATTTTAATATATAGCCCCTTCATCAGCTTTTTTTTATTCTTTCAGCCACGTGCTATTAGCATTACTCAATTACATAATGGTGTTCTTCAGATAGAAGTTTACATCAGCTAGTCTTTTTCTTCCCTTAACGCTTGTCTTGTATATTTATTCTGACATTATTTGTTGATAGGACTCATCACACGCAGTAAACATCAACCACAAAGTTGGTGGAAAAAAATGAACCACAAAGGAGTTGACAGGTATATTAGTCAAATTAAAGTACTTTGAAACATCTTGAGAGCTTTAATCACTTGGGACTCTGTCTTAGTCAACGAATAAGTGCAGAAATGAAATATTAAAGGAAAAAGAACAATAATGCTAACTATCAGCTTTTGTTCGTTCACATATTGTGCCAAATCTACATGAGCATTTCTGGGCTTGTAATTTCCTCTTTCAATAAAGTAAATTTGACAGCCCTGGCTAAAATTAAAATAATGATCGACATCCATGGGGGAAAAAAAAAAATAATTATTGCCTATTTGTTCGAGCAGTGATTTTTTTTTCATTCTAATCTTTTCCATAAAGATATCATTCTTGTATTCAGCAGTACAGTAGCTTCATGTTAAAGAGCTATTTCTGGACTTAAAAAATCATTATTTTTTTTTGTAAAGACAAGAAAAATAAAAGATTTGTGTCAGTCTAAAACTCAGCCTGAATGCACATATCCATGGATTTTTTTTTATATTATATTATATATATATATATTTTTTTTGCAAACCTGGGTCTGCAGGCTGATTGTTCAATCCCAGATGTGCTGACATGCTTGATTAGGCACAGGATCTGTATCTCTGCAAAAATCAGTCATTATACGGTGTGTTCTTACAGTACATGCATATATCTCATCGTGTCAGAGTATGAAGAAAAAAAGATCCAGCTATTTTAACTATTTACTGGAACGCTGAGGGTTAAGGGTCTTGTCAACTCAGTCCTTGAAAACCCGATGCTTTCAAAGAGATTTACAATCAATCCAAGATCCATTTATATCACTTTTTGTTTATTAAACATTAATTTACTATGCAGATTATAAGTACGTTGTTCGTTATAGCTTGTTGATCCAGTGAGAAATCAGATTGCCATTTTGGAATCAAGAAGGAATTTTTCCTTCTTTTTGAGGCACAACTGGATAATTTGGGTTTTTTTGTCTTCTTTTTGATCAACCGTTGAAAGGTTGAAACTGAATGACTTCTGTCTTTTTCCAACCTAGATTACTTTGTTACTACACACAGTATTTCCATTAGTGGTATTGTAGTAACGATGTAAAATGCCATAAACCTGCCATAAACTATGGAGGAAAATCTATTGCCAATTACGTCTCATGTGTCTTGACGTGTACATCAAATGTACTATATCATAACATCTACATGCAAGGGATGAGCAAGTGGCTCCTCAAGAGCAAAAACTGATTAAGGAACAGGCAGACTAGATGGGTTAAGTGGTTCTCGTCTCCCGTCAAACTCTTTATATCTATGTCATAATCCGTTGATGAACCTTATCTTAAGCATCTAGCCCCAGAAAAGTTCTTCATAAAGACAACCTAAACCACACAGTCTGAAAATCACATATTAAACTTTAATCACATCGGAAAAAAAACTTTTTGTAAGAATTTTCCATTAACACGTCGATTGCAGTTTTTTTTGTTATAAAGATGATTAGGATAATAGATATTTGGATGTAGTACCTGTTCTGTAATGGTCTCATGTATTAGAAATTATGTTAAGAAGCCCACTATGGTACTTTAAATCAGGTAGAGATCATGTATGCCAAGCATCTTAAGCCTGCATGATGAAAAGAAAGAAAATGACAGGCACGTAGTTTTGGTTTAAATTAACCTGGAGATATGGTCTTGAAACGCACAATGTCCTCATTCTCTCATTCACTGTCTTCCTATTCATCAAATCACAATCATGAAGATTAAAATTGAAACTGGCTTTCCTCCAGATACGATCATAAACTGTGATTCAGTGAAGACCCATATGGGAAAAACCATAGCGTTGCCATCTTCATCAAATGTGTATTCATTTTAAAGACTGTAATATATCTTACGTTCGCAGCAGAGGTTTCATATGTATTTTAGACAGAATGAAACAAGATACAAAGATTTTAATATTTTTTTTTGTGTAGCATGTTGTGAACAAAGAGATAGATGGACAGAAAAAAAAGATGGAGACTGAAAGCAGATCCTGTAGATGGAGGGATAGATCGAAATATAATAATATACTGATTTTGGCAAGTAATACAGAGCTATCATGGGTGCTTAAGTTCTCTCATGCCTTGCTAAAGCAGGGATAGGGACCTAACTAATGACCAAGGCCAGCCCTACCTACCAAGTAGGTAAACTAGAAGGCTTGTATTGGGGCAACAAGCTAGTAGAGAGAAAGCAAGTGCAGGTGAGAAGTGGCACTTAGATCATAGTTTACCTAGACATTGAAGAGCCTGCTCTACAAGGTCAATGCAAGGAGGGGCTCATAATTAGGTCGCGGGGAAGATGGGGGTGCCCTCTATCAGTACCCCTCATCAATACTGAAATATACGCAATTAACTACCCAAGACATGAATGACATTTAATGATCGTATTCTTTCCAAAGCAAAACTGAATCGCAATCGCCACTTGGTGTTGGTTCCCTCAAAAATATATGATGAGAATGGCCGTAACAATAAGAACAATATGAAGCTATGGGGGGGGCACTGATAAAATCTGGCTTATGGGTAAAAGAAACGTATCAATTGAAAATATCAAAGATCACCAGTCACCTATCAACCTTTTGTCTGACATGCCCGCTTGTTAGGCTGAAGGCTTGTCCACCTAGGGCCCTGGTTAGCTTTGATTTTGGGTAAGAATTTGCAGTACGGCATTGTGTTTGAACCCCGTTCTATCATGAAGAGCTGGGCAACATTTTGAGGCATCAGAAACAGAAAATAATGTCTGTACAGCAGACCTCACTTTTGACTAGTTCATGTATGTTTTTGCTAGTCCAAATGTCAACTGTCATGCGGTAATCTAGAGTGCGAACCGAATCGAGTGTACTTATAGCGGTTTCATTTTATTATAAAAATAAGGTAATTTACTGTGCTGAAACATCAAATATTTACCCCAGGCATTTTATGGAATGGCCTTACTTAAGTATATGTTCTGGGTATTCTAAAGCAGAATGAACAATCTTAAGCAATATTAAGGAAGAAAATTCTGGAGTGCTCATTGCCATAGCAACCTCTTCTTGCTATGAAACACTTTAATCTTATGGATTAGTGTTAAGTGTGTATTGTGAATGTTTAAAGCCTGTATTCATGGCTCTCAAGAGATTATTTAAAAGTTGAAGAAAAATGTCATGTGAAGGCATTAGAGGCAAAAATAATATTTATCTATGTGCAAAATAACCTTTTAAAAACTAGTGGACACCGGCCTGTAAATCAGACGGCAACTTTACTGGCTCAGATAAGGAGATGCATTTACAGAAAATAAAATGAAATGGAAAAAATATATATTTTTCCTATCTCACTATAACTTTTAGATGACTATGATACCCAATAGAAATGACAAAACAAATTAAAAACTTATTAGAAAGCATCTTGTCATTGGTCAATTGAGTAGGTGTATTGGTAAGGGATTGGACAAGTCTTATTTATCTTAAAAATAAATAAAATAAAAGTCGATCAGAGACTAGAAAGCACATCTGATTTAAACATATTTGTTGATATGTTTACATGCACAGGACTTAATAACTAAAAATTACCCAAAAAAGTACCAAATACAATAAAAACTAATCCAGATATGCTAGTAGTTCTGTAAAACTTTACAAGATCTGTGTTTTTGTGGAGCGAGGGAAGTGGCGGGATTAACCTCTTAATGACATGTACAGGCTCAAAATGCATTGTTTTCAATGGGTTTAGGTACCGCCCATTGTCCTTAAGGGGTTAACCTTTACTTAACCATGTATTTAAGCTATATATTCATTGTTGGTAGGTTTTTTTTTTACATGACTGGTAAACAACACAGGTTTTTCATATGTTACATACATATTTATTAATGTGTATGTGTACACACAAACACAAATTAGGTATATATTGCAACTGTAACAGGGCCCGCCTCTCTAGAGCACATTTTAAACCATTTTGAACTGGCACGGAGAGAGACAAGCACGCAGCGTGGTCATGTTATGTCACGTGACCCTGCGGAGTGTGCGAGCCACAGACCATGTGAGCATGAATGTCTATGTATAAGTGTATTTGATCATGCATGTCTATGTTTAAGTATATGTGAGCATGAATGTCCACCAGTAATGTCTAGAAATAGGCAAAAGATCAATTTTGGTTCCCATTATGGCATAGACGGCAATCTAAAAATTAGAATTTAACTTGACATAAACATTAAGATGTGTGTCACCCATGGAAATGGTATTTTCAAGTTTTGCAATGGTACACACCCTATTGTAGAGCCATTGACAGTCCAGATTAGAGTGACCTTACACCTTTTTACACATACGCATTTTCTTCAACCTCACTTCTCTATTCTGTAGGAGACAATATACTCGTAAACGCCATCATCATCATCATCATACCTTCAGCTCTTGGGATCAGAGGAACATGTTCTACAAAGTTCACACTCTAACCACTTACACAACACTTGATTTCACACATTTAATGAAATGTTATTTTAAGTATTTTCAATTAATCAAATGTTTAACCTTTATGTGTCCTTTTTTCGCTCCTGAAATACCACATTTCTCATATAAGGAATAAATAAAACATGTTCCTGGAAATAAAAATATATGAAATAATATACGTATTTGTGCACAACAGTAAAAACAAAATAATAAATATAGTTTAGATATATAAATATATATATGTGTATATTTTAACTTGCTAAAATATATATTTATATATATTACAGAACAAGTAAAGGTGACCAATCTGTTACTCTACGGCAGTCAGAATGGTTGCCTTGAAGGGTCACAACACCAAAACGCTGCTCACGGCCGTACTTTGTGATGCATCGCAAGACAGAATCTTGATAAATGTATCTTGATAAATATACACAATTTGTCATACTGTATAAAGCCATACAAGCAACATATCCTTTTGAGATTAGTCATACTCCAACTTAATCTAACAATTAATGGTAGCCATTTTTTTCCCTTTCTCTGAAGTGTTATCAGTAAGAAATAAAGCAGCTAATTTACTTTAATAATTCAGGGAAATAAATGTGCTTTGGATGAGGATTTATTTTTGGAGACTTTGATACATTAAGGGAGAAATTCATCAATTTCTGACAAAGCATTACGGCGAGATAAAATAAAAAATAGGAGGAATTAAATTTATAGCTTTATAATTATATATATATATATATATTCCTAAATCTAATTAATTCATATTAACATGAAAAAATACATATTCACAATCTAGCCTTAAAATGTAGAAAAACTTTGTAACTTGCTTTATATGGCAATGCTAAATGGTTTGGGAGTGAGGCAGCAATTAACCGGGAAGTGAGTGTGGCTCAATTCTGTTCCTTTGCCCTGGAGACCCAACAGTTCACCTGGAGACCCCAGGTCAAACTTGGAGAGATGCCAGGTATCTCTCTTTCCTACTGTAGTGCATTCCTTTATAAATTATGTGTTTTGTTTTTTGATTAATTGTTTATGTAGAATAATAAGAATGCTTAAGGACATTAAAAGATGATGTAAATTAAGACCATTACCATTACGTGTCATTTTCTAATTGTCACTGCGGGTGTGCAGTCGGTGGCAAAAGCAGGAATGAACGGAGAATGAAAATAGGGCACTTTTATGCCAGTGGCCAATAAATCACAGGCAGTGGCCAGCCTGACACACACACATGGCTAGTCCCAGATAGCATTAAATCGGTTGGCAGCTGGAGGGGAATTAGGTGGGGAGTGGGTATGGCTAATACCGGCCCTAGAGAAAGAGGACAGCGATCCAGAGACCAAGGGAAGCAGAGCTTCACCTGAAGACGCTGGGTCAAACCAACTGAGATCCCAGGTATGGTTCTGTAGTGTGCGGCAGTAGGCTTACACCTGTTTTCCTAAGGTCTGCTTATAGGGGGACCTTAAGGTAGAGTGATGGATGGGACAGTGGGACGGGCATGGGGAACCAGGCGTTAAGCATGTACTAGACCTCAAGATTTCTGATGGCGGCCATGGGTGGGTGATACCAAGGGTGGAACAACCAGTGTCACGAGTCCCATACCATGCGAGTGGCTGTGTTGTATAAAGTGGTGGAAAGAAGCCATAGTTCTGACTGGGTTCTAAATAATTTTAAGCATAAACACACACACATACAAAAAGGCAAAAAAATGAAACACACACGAATACAAGATATAAAATATACAGATTCTCTCCAAAAATACAGAGAACCACTCAGTAATTCTTTTCTATTAGTCCCCTGATACAAGATGAGTGCGTAATTTATACTATTATAACTCAGTTCCTTCTCAGGCTTTCATGATCTTGAGATGGAAGGTATGATGAAAGTGGTCACTTCGATAAAGACTCCTAGGGCTGCATAACTAATATATTTTGCATATATTTGAACTCGAGTGAATATATTAAGAAGCCTATGAAGGTGTAAATGCACAAATTTTCAAGCAAGATTAAGCAGGGAATTGTCAGGCTGAATCTTAAGAAAACTTAGTGGCCGTCTTGGGATTTTAGTAGGTCATTCATCAGCTGGAAAGTGAAGCTTCCTCTATGGCATTTAAGGTTTACTGATGCTACTTTCAAGTACTTTCTATATTTAGAGAGATCTAAAAAATGTTTAATGCGTTGTTTATCAGTAAAAAAAGTATATCTAAATTTACGAGTACAAGTCGTCTTTAAGAAACTAGAAGTAAACTATTTTTTAGTATTGAGAGAATGCAAACTTTTAGAAATGTCGGTCAGACATAGCTGAGCACCGTATATATACATATATACATATATATATATATCTGTCCCTGAGTGCAAATAGTAAAGTATCATTTACTACCCGTTATCAAGATGTGCACATACCAGCATACATGCAATACAAATATTATTAATTTGGTATCACATAGATATTGCATATTATATAGTACAGTATTATTTAGGAAGGGAAAATGCGCTTTGATATGCAGTAGTATATTGTTTTTAGATTTTTATTACAATATTATTAATTATGAATTAGTATATTTGACTTTTCAAATATGTAAACATTAATCCAATATAGTGTGTATGTAACCCTTTGTTTTCATACATATAACGCTACCCATCGCATACTGCTTACTTCTTGCTTACCAGAAGCAAATGTGTTATCTTTACAGTAACCTTATCATTTTCCGCAGATGCATCTCTGAAAACAGCAAATGTCAAACCGTCTTAAAAAGGGCTAAACAGGAATTACTTTGTATTCTACGGTTATCGCTGGAAAGCGAGATTGTATTATTTGGCAGTGTCGTTACTCGGTATGATGGATATGTGGTTCCTTTTAGTGTATGAAATGTGTCTATTCAGATACTGTTTACCAACAGCTTTATTGGGTGAGTTTTATCAAAGGCCAAATGTCTAACTTCATAAATGCTCTTTTTTTTGGATTCATGTTAATGAACAGAACATGAAGAGGAATATGCAATATAATATATAGGATTTAATAAAAATGGAGAGTTATTAAAAATGGAAGGGGCCTATTTGCTTGTCCATTTAATGAAATCATGGTGGTTCTTCTTGAAGAATGGTTTGAAAGACTTATCTGGAATCATACGTTGATTCAACATAAAAAAAATCATAATTCTATGAAGAATTTGACATTTATCAGGGCCTTGGAAGTCCTGGATGGGGAACCAGGCCTAAGCTGTACTCATGTACCCTTGTGATAACCTTGCCAATTCTACCAATGGAGCCTAATTAGAAAGATGCCTAGGGTACTGAGCACAAGGGCATGTTTCTGAGATCGGCCTAGCTGAGCATAAGGAACTAGGATCCAAAATGGATCCTGGATCCAAAATGGATCCTGGATCCAAAATCATAGTTTGCATGGGTCATTCATTTATGACAATGGATATGTAGCCAACAATACATAATGTAACTTATTCCATCTTGTAAGTTATAGTCACTATATTGGTCACTTTGAAAATATTTTTTGCTCAAAATTTCTATTATAAGATACAATTCAAATATTGAAGATATTGTCACGGAATGCTGGATTGTTCTTGCTTGTCTCAAATCATTCCTGACTTAACTCTGAAGGTGAAAATAGAAACAAGGCTCCAGGCACCCAAGGGTTCCAGCTCAGGCAGATTTATTGAAGGACAACGCCAACAACGTTTCGACCTCACAATGAGGTCTTTATCAAGTTGACTCTGAAGGTGAGCAGGCATCTTTGGATTAGGAAACGCATGGTCTTTTATGAATAAATACATCAAATACATAAACACATTTCTTTTTTGGAGAATATTCTTGCAAAACTAATACCACGGCAAATGTCACCCATTATATAGCCCTTGGGCCAAATATGATGTCCGTTGAAGTTTTGACTTTCACATGAATTATGTGGTATGAACCTATACAGTACATGCATGTTTTAGGAAAGCGAACAAAAAAAAACTACTTTTCATTTCTTTCTTGTCTCACATTTAGCAATGGCCCCGCATTTGGTAATGCAGCAAAGCTCTCCTTAAAGCAGTATACGGGTATTTTAAGTTACACTTAGAAAGTTTATGCAGCCATAAATAATTCACCAGCCAGTCACATTCAATATAGATTGCAACTCATCAGTGTTTTGATCCCAGCATGAGGGCCTTGAAGATATTTTCTTGTCCTCTTGAATTTAATAGACTCAATGCTCTTTTTTATTGTGTTTTGCTAGTAAACCAGAAAATGTGCATTTCACTTAAACAGCTTTTTGTTTTTTAATAAAATCAGAGAACCGTAGATTCTGCCGAAATTGGGTTGCGCCCATCTCTATGGGTAATTGAGACGTCTCTATGCAACGTAAGAATTCTTTTGATGAGAGAGTCTATGAATATGACATTAAAAAGTGGTTCATGCAAGCAATTCTAGCAGGCATCCTAAGTTTGAATACAATTATAAAACGGTGCCTATGTTTTGAAGTAAGAATTGACTCTCAGACAAGAAGAACATGTCTGATACTTTACCATGGATCACAACTATGTAACTTTCTATTTGATACCACCATGTCCAACACAGACCACCCTACAGATGAACCTGAAGCCTTCCAACACTCTCAGTAAAGAAAAACTTCCAGAAATACATATTTATTTTAAAAACACACCAATCTGAGGCAGAAATTTAGGGGATTCCGTCACATAATATGGCCAAATATTTCTAAGCCCACTACCATATCAAAGTACTGAAGTCTTGGCGAGCCGTATCTAACCAACAATCGTTTGGTCAACAATCTCTGGTCAACAATCTTTTGTAAACCTGCACTGGATTTCTGATCCATTTCACGTTATTTCAATCGACAAACATACACAGATATGCTCAACAGGCACAACCCCCATGTATCCCTACAGGGAAATACAAAATAATACGCTTACAGAATTAAATCAACATATTTTGAAAAACCATTATAGGTTTGCCAGTTGGTTATGCTGGCGATTATAGCTTTAATCAACAGAAAATATGATCTTGGGTATAAATAGTTTAATATAGCACTCCTGCTGCGGAATTAATACACGGCAGAAAACACCAGGTGATACGTTAATTAATTCCTTTTATACCACTAGATGATAAACCAGTGGGATTAGTTGCTATGGAGGTCATGGAATAAAATGCATTATTTGGTATGGCAATATCAAAAAATATGTTTATTTTAGCCTTGTACATTAAAGATGAGCTTCTTGTAATAGGAAAGGTCACGCTCTATGGAAATATCTTAGCCGGATGGCACATTTAACACAAGCTGGAGCTCATGCATAAGGTTATACACTTTACTGCTTATTTGAATGTGAAAATGTTTTTTTTTTCCTCATAGATATTTTATTTATTAAAAAAATATATAAAACTATCAATGCGTCAAACATTTCACATGCCATAAACATTTTATACTTCTTATTGTTTATTATTTTTACTTTTATTTTTTTAATATTACTGGCTATAGGGGAGCAAAATAAAGCTTTTGTTTCTAATAGAATACAAACACATCATATCCCCTTTGTTTATTATTAATATCCCCTTGTTTATTTGTTAAATAGCTCCTATACTAATTTATTAAATGTACATACTTTACCACTTTACCACGTTACATGAAATCTTTCACACATTTTTATTATAAAACTGATAGTGTGTCAAACATCCCATATGTATTATTTATGATAATTTTTATTTTATTTTTTTTTATAATAGTACCTATGCAATAAAACTTTTTTTTTCCTTCAAATTGCAAAATCATCATATCTACTGGTTGATTACAGCACTCCTTGTTATAATATTATAATATAACAATTTAAAATATATTTACAATAAAAATTAAACCATAAATAAATAGTGGTAAGCTTTACCTCATTCAAATCAAAAGTTATATATCACATACGTGGTATATGTAAGGTGTCATATACCAAATAGCTGGAAATACTGTATAATATTTGTACCAAAATTCATACTTTTTTTGCTGTGTCTTTTTCCAAATACAAGTAACACTGTATCAGCAATAAAATGTACAATTCTTTCTCACTGACTGACTTTAATGGTTAATGTTCCATAGCATGCAGACCTGTTGGGAGTAGTACACATTACTGCGGTGGTGGCTTGTATCCCCGTTCCCAGTTTCCTCTTTTTCATTATGTTGAAGACTGAACTTTGTTTCAGGCTAATAGTCCATGACAGTATGCTGAGGAAATGAGACTTTACCGAGATATAGGATATATAAAAATTGTGACAAATTGCAATGACAAGGTAGAACGTAAAATATAGAAATGAAATCTTTGTGCCTGAACAGCCAATATTGATAGTGTTATTTCATGGCATGTATCATAAAACTAATGGGATATCGGAAGAGTAATTATAGCCCCTTATTGGGTGACATTCTGCAATCACTTGTCTTATCCATGAAAGAAATAGACAGGTATAGTTTATAGGCAAAGTATAAAAAAAATGTAAATGAATTTCCTGCTGAAAATCCTATCGTTTAGTAGTGGTTCTTTTTTCTTTTTTCATTTTGAAAGGTATAAATAATAAAACGTGTTTATTAGCATTAACAGTTTGAGAGTAATGTTCCGTGTTGTAGTCTCTGTAAATGGTCCATAGAATGCTTGGGGATGCACTGTTGAAGATCGATAAAAACTTAAATTGCTAAACCGTGTTTTCAACTTTCTCCGTTAAATCCTTTAACCTTCACCTCAAAAGTCTCCCAGAGAGTTCTAAAAAAAATACAAAAAAAATAATCTAGAAGATGTCTACTAATCTGATTAAACAGGCGGAGTTTAAAAAAACATCAAGAACACGCAACATTCAACATTCTTTGAGTACCGGGAATATGTTACTAACAGATTGTTCCAGAGAAAAGATCTGCTTTGTGTCCAAAGGTATTGTGCCAGTTAAAATATGGTGATATTATGATATCTACAGCCTGCTAAAGAAATGTATTGTGCAGCAAGTGTTTAAAAAGGATTGGTTGCTTCTTCAAAACGTTATATTTCTATGTGCTTAACGCTTTTTGTGCAGGGGATGCAGGGGGAATAGACAATTTTTGGTGATTTTGTTGCATTTAGGCTTTAGAAATAGCTTATATTTTTATACCCAGCAGAGTATCCAGGGCTAGCCGACTAGGCCTAGAGCAGCAGGTCCAGGGGCAGCAGTCCTTCTGCCGCAAAACGTGGAGCCGATCAAGCTGTTGGGTGATCAAGCTCCATATAGCGTCACCTCTCAGTCGGTTGGTTAAAAGGGAGATCTCTGATCTTCCCAACCGGCCATTAACACTTTT
Organism: Spea multiplicata; assembly: GCA_009364415.1. Taxonomy (NCBI): domain Eukaryota; kingdom Metazoa; phylum Chordata; class Amphibia; order Anura; family Pelobatidae; genus Spea; species Spea multiplicata. The sequence goes on along the minus strand of VKOC01001396.1, from coordinate 23,757 downwards.
GCCAAGACAGCACAGTGAATCGTTGGAAAAAGACATCAAATCTTGTGCTCAGAAGAAGGGAGCAGTGAAGGGTGAGGCTGGTAGTGGAGGCCAAATAATGTTAGTTTCAAGACAAGTTTAGCTCTTTATATATTCATTTTTTTTCTAGCAAACTATGCATTCGTTATATGATATAGCGGCAAAAATCCAAGAAAGCTATGGAAACATTTCCATAGTTCTCATTGGACACCCTATGGCCAGCCACTGATTCATCGCCAACACTTAACCCCTTAATGACAAAGCTCATACATGTACGGGCTCAAAACGCATTGTTTTCAATGGGTTTAGGGACCGCCCATTGTCCTTAAGGGGTGCGTATGAACTACTAACTTGCGAAAGCGTGGAACCCAACTGGACAGTTGCAGCAATTCTAACTGTTGGTGTGATACCCCTGATGCTGATGAGCTAAACATGCTTTGAAAAGCAAGTAATTAATATATAATCTCATTCCAAAAGTTAGGAAAATCACACCCACCAGTTACATCATCCTGAAAATAAAAAAAGGAAACCACTGCAAACAAAGCAGAACTAATTCTCAAACAGAAGTACCGCTCTCTATTCTAGTCCAGGAGAAAAAGAGGAAAACTTAATGTGAAAGGTCATCTAGTTTGACCTTTTCCAAAATAGACTTCCAATCCATCAAAATCAAGAGTGGCTGCTATTTTAATGAGCTCCTAATTAAGAATTAACAATCCATATTAATTTCATATAATGTTTTCAAATAGCATAAGTCAAGAGAATGTAACATAGCTAATCTGTATGCCAGGTGGGGACGTGCCTATTTAAACCCACGACCTTGACCACGCTAATTATAATTGAGGTTTCTCTCTGAATCTGTAGTGTAATACAGAGCTTTTTAAAATTTTTACAGCTGCCTTTAATGATGCAGTTTGCTTATTTATAATCCTCAAAGAGAGGGATAATGCTATTGTTTATAGGTTGTTGTGCTCTGTGGACCTCATTAGTGAAAGCGAAAAAAGGCCAATATAGTTATTAATTTGTTTTCTAAATTATTTGTGATCAACGCGCTTTGCTAGATCAATGAATTTAACATTCAGCTCTCCAGGCCGACGTTGTTTATCGAGAATGATCTTAACATAGTAAATACAGTTTATCGCCTTACTTGGCAGCTGGCCAGTGACCGAAAGAATAATATTATTAATTAACCCTAGTAAAAAAAGGGAAACCATTGGCATTGATCACTGAAATAAGATTGGCTTAATGAGTGATATCCCCATGCAATGGGGAGCTTTTATAACACACTCGGTGTGAGGGAGAATGGCAAGGACCACTCATTAAAAAAGGCTCCAGATGGAACATTTATTCGTCATTTTTCAAACTGGGCCTTAAATATTCATAACGCCATGTTAGCTTAGAATGCGTGATGCAAAAATAATGTAGGCTTTATTTCCATTAGGATGTTATTAGTTATTCTGTATTGTTGCTTGAGGGGGCAAGGTATAACACTCCTTCAAATTCAAGGAAAATGATAAAGCGCGGTAAGTTTCACTTGGGGGCAAAAAAAAAAAGGAAATTTCTGCGCATAATGAATGTTGCAAGTTTTAGAAATTTCAAAAATGTTATAATGAAACCCAATTTTTAAACGTTATTTGAAATTATTCCAATTTGATTTGCAATTTCTGAAATAATTCTGTGAGCTAATAATCGCGGAGATTTTTGTTTCTAGATTCTTTGATAGAAGTTCTAATACGTGACCTGTTTTAATTTGTATAAAAGAGCCTCCACATGACGTAAAGCTGTAAGCTTTTATAATAGAATAATTCATTAAGTGAAAACTTAAAAACAATGTCTAAATGGGCAACCATGGCCGTGAGCCTTGAAGAAACGGACTCGATTTTATCATTTCTATTTATCTTATTGGAGAGTGACATCATTATTCAGGATTCCCCTAGGACATCCTAAGGACCACATTTATGTCTTCTACCAAAAAGCACTACTGTAGAGGTTTATGGATGGAGATCAACCTAAAAAAAACCCAAAACCCATCAGAAGCGGTAGAGGTTACTGCAGTAAGGTAACATGTATGGGACAGGCATATGGCTTCTGAATCTAAGATGAGATCAATGACTGATTAAGGTTTGAGTCTTTCTATGTTTCTAATTGACTAGTTAAATAAATATTTGTGAAGGTTGAACACACAGTATTCATGTTTAGTATCTTGTAAACCTTTTGTGTTTTCAATGCTTCAGTAACTTGCTGTATTATAATACGTTTTAGGTTGGAAGAGTATAAAGGTGATTAGTTTAAACAACACTAGAATGGCTGTTTAGTGACTTATTTTATCTTTATCAAAGATGGCCCTGGGCCTTTTGATCAAACTCTTCCTTTCTCTGCTTCTGCCTTGTTAATCCGTTTGCCTCGCTTCCAGATCTTTGGTAAATCACTCTAAATTGGGTGCATGGGTCTTGGTGTGACACAAAGAACACAATAAGACATTACCAACATTAGCAGTTAGAGCTATTGTGCTATCAATCCTCTAGACAAGATAAAATGAAACTCAGCTCAGATGCATCACATCGAATTGGACATATGTCATTTGCAAGCTCCAGCACACAGCGGACTAGAATTTAATGGCCATAGACCTATACCTATCCAAGTATATATATATATATATAGAGAAGAGAGGCGAGAGAGGGAGAGAGGGAGAGAGAAGAGGGAGAGAAAGGAGAGAAGAGAGGGAGAGGAGGGAGAGACGGAGGGAGAGAAGAGAGGAGGGGAGAGAGAGAGGGGGGGAGAGAGAGAGGGGAGGGGGAGAGGGAGAAAGAGAGAGAGAGAGAGGGAGAGAGAGTAAGCAAAGTTATAATGGGTAAGGGGGCCCTGTGATTATTAATTTTTTTTTGGAAGCTCTTAGAACCTCAAAGGTCCTTCATCACATTGGATGGAATGCAACTATGGGTAAAAGCAAGCCAGTCTATGCCAGGTAAACTAGAACTGGTATGTAACTAGTAGTAAGTATGCTGGTTAAACCAGATTATACCAAACTTTGTCCAATACAGTATTGCCTACTGTTACTGATACATGCTGAAAACGGAAAGGCAAGACAAAGCTACACATTAATAAATTGAAACAAAAAAGCAATTTACCCAAAGTCTTAAGGCATTGGATAAGTGGGAGCATAGGCAGACATATTTTATCTGAACATATTTTTTATTATAGTGGAGATGTGTGATTCGGCGCTGAAAAATAAATGTGATTCTGCACGTTGATAATAGATTAATAGGTAATAGATTAACGTCTAATCCTTGGCAGTCCAGTAAAAGTGCAAACGTATTCATTCACTCCTTGTAAACTTTGGCAGAAAATGCGAATGAACACGTGAGTTTACATTAATATGATCATAGCCTTGCAAGAAAGGCTTGGTCATGCATAACAGCCTAATTAAATTCCACACATTGTGTAATGCATCATGGGCCGCTAAGACCACGTCTTATACTTATTTGACCTTTAGGAATAATTAGATTTAGCATTAATGTACATTGACCATACTAAATAAATGAAAATAAATTATTATATTGTATTATGTTTATAAATCCAGTGTGAACCCCGTTTTTTTTTTAACCAATTAATTTTTCTTTATTTTCTGTAAGAAGAAACATTTGCAGTATTTCTAAAACAGTTTAATTGATAATCTGATAAAATGCCAGGATATAGCCCACCAAGTTCTAATAACTCCTAAGCAGCGTTGTATTTACCTTAAGCCCTAGGCTTAATCCAGGGCAGTGCCAACTGCTGCCCCCTCCGCACTAGCGCTCTCACTGCCGAGTACACGGGTATGATGTCATATCCCAGTGCTGTGCCATGTGAGGACACACTGCACCAAGCGAAACTAAACTATGGTGGCAGTCGTCCATAGTATTATTAGGCTGGTTGGGGAGATCGGGGATCTCCTTTCCAATGGGCCCATTAGGAAGCAGCGCTAGAGGGACTCTGATAGGTGGCATAGGAGCTGCAGGTCCCAATATCTGCCACTCAAGGCCATAATATGGCAGTGCTCTTAAGGCGACTGGGCCTATACTTAAACAAAACCTTTGCTTCTTCGTAAACTGCGTCCCCATTATTTGTCTTGTGGTGTAACAAATGGGACCCATTCCTTTAATAGATCTCCCCCTTGCGGTTCTACAGTGACTAAAATATTGCATCTAAAGTCCTGTTTCCCAAAAGTAACAATGGAGCAGGACTGTAACCTCCATGTGGCGTGACGAGCAGCTGCCCCAGGCTCGGCAAGGTGAGAGGTGCCCGTCAGCAACGTCACTGTGCCTCCTTCCACCTCCATAAGCGGATATAACGCCAGCATAGGGTGAGGTCTCTGACCTCCCGCCATGTGTCAAGTGCTCTAGTTCCGGCCTAGTTGCAATGGAGGATAGAAGAAGATGTGGGTTTTGTTGATGGTGATTAATAGCTCTCCCATCTGAGTCTTCCTTACTCTCCATATAGCGGTCATCTAATAAATTCAGGTAAACTTTTTATATAAAAGTACAGGGATGACGAGGCAAGATCAGGTAAGTAATATCCATCTATCCAATCTATAGATAATGCATACAGTTGTTAGCTGCGTCACTGTCACAATATATGTTGAAGACAGTATATAGTTACCCGAAGTCGTACAGAAATGCAACTGAAATTCATCTCGTCTCACACTTGTTCTATACGTTTACATGGGAATAACAAGGCTTTCCCTGAGTGCAACATTTCACTAATAATCTATCCTAATGGATTTATTCCTTGGGGGCTTTTCTTGTTGTGTCAATGAATAAACATGAGCTGGCTCAGCGGAAATCAGAAATAAAATTGTGAATATATTTCAATTTACGTTTTGCTTCTCCTATATTTTTGCTACTAAAGTCTTACAGTTCCACAAAGTATAATAGTCAACGATTTTTTTTTTATTACATTTTAACCTGAAAATGAAAAGATTTAGGGTTGAAGTAGAAATTTTTGAATATAACTTTTTATAGTTTTTTTTTACAGTACAAAAAAGCCTTCTTGCTCTTGGAAACGATAATAGCCATAAATCTGTATGTTTCTTTCTCAGTAAAATGGTATGGCTACTTGCATTTATTTATTTAGATTGAAACTATTGAAATGTGTCTTTTATATGTATTTCAGTATTTTCTTGAGTTTTACGTTGTACCCAATATAGATTAAAGAAGATTGTTCCGGTTTGGAGAGTAGCACGATTCTTCCTCTGGGTTCCGTGAAAGTCTGTTGGAACCCGAGGCAATGTTTTCGCTGATAGTTTGTTGATAGTAGGGAGATACAGCATTTGGTCTGCTATTATACGTACAACATAAATTATTTTGTTATATACCTCTTTTTTCCACCAAAATAAACCATGGCAGAAATCACTAGTTAGATAATGAAGCAAGACTTTCCTTTTCTGATATAGATACATATTTTTATATGTATGGGGGATAGTCTATTTACCAATATTTTGGTACACTTCAAATTTATTATACATTTAAAAAAAAAAATATTTCTTTATTTAATTTTGAGTCATTTGACTATTGACCAGGATACTGGAGATAAAAAATAGCAAGTGATGAAGACGGTATCTGTTGGCATTTATGCCAATGAGATGAATAGCCTGTTGTTGGGTCCAACAAAAACCACTGGGGACAAGGAGACATCTGCTTTAACCCAGCGCAGACAAGTATAATGTATCTTTCATGTACGTTCTAACACAGATGTTCTAGATACGTTCTAGAGCACAAATGTATTTTAGAAAGACACCTTGTTTAAAGAGTGAGACTAACAAACCTTGTCCATCTGTTTCTGTTTTATGCTACAACCCAATATGCTTTACAGACTTTGCACTAATACCAGATAATTGCATTCAAAATGAAATTAACCAATTTTCCATTTCTTTTAAGATTTGGTACAAAAAACATCCATGGTTCTAGAGGAAGCAAATATAAAGGACCATTGTATGAGTGGCATTTTTTTCCTATCAACCCTACCGTACGGATTTATAGATCAGTTAGAATTTGAAATAAAAACTATGATTGCTTACAATGTCCTACAAAAAAAAAAAGACTGTGGGCAGAACACCGCTGTTCCCGGATGGGAAAGAACAAAACTGGAGTAAAAATGAATGAAGCCAATTATCTCAATTCTTCTTCTGGGCAATCCTTAAAAAATATTGTACTAGAAAAAATCCCAGTGAGCCTTAAAGGTAATATATCGCCCCCTGGGGTCCTGGGAATGACATAGGGAATGTCAGGGTGTAAAAATTGTCTTCATGTTGATTCATAAAGGCTAATCGATGAGTTCCGCATTGATATGCATCATACTTAATCATTTGGTTAAATACCTGTTTGGAGTTTCTAACTAACTTCTAGATAGTATTATCATACAAAATATTTTTTCACCAAGCTTTGTTGATCTCAGTGAATACCTTTGTATAGTCACCTTTGAAATAGAACCCTATATTTTTTAATTTTTTTAAATTATTTATTTGTTACTATTAAAAAGACATTTATTACCCCAAAATATCTGCTTACAGAGAAGCATCTGTCAATTGTCATCACAAATACAGAATTTGACTTAGTAAGGTGTGCTTACTGACGGCATAATAGTATAAAATCTAGATCAGGATTTCTACATCCTGTTTAAACGCACTCTCGCATAAATGATATGTTACATATTCATCAAAACCTAATTTTACTACGTTTTACTCTGAAATGGAGTACCTGTGTACTGCCATGACACGTAGGCAAACAAGGTGTTTCTTTACAAATCTGCTTTTTCTAAGTAAAAAAAAAACCTTATTCAGAAACAAAGTTTCAACGGCAGATACCCCAAATTTTATATTAATTGTGAAATTCATAATTTTTTCAAAGCCTGCATAGTAGTATTTTCATATTGTCACCGTTAACCTTTCAATCAACCTACTAGTGTCGATACGGCAAAAGTCCACAAATATTACATACATTTGTCAGAACATGGCTGGAATCACATAGTGTACCTCCAATATAGTTCTCATCTTGCTGAACATCTGTAAATTCCTAAAGAGTATATTTTTTAGAGAATTATTCTGTTGTTTCAAAGTGAAGGGTTTCTATTAATTGCTTTTGTGTTATAAAGAGCTACAGAGTGGAACTTGGCAAATAAAAAACAATTACTCTTTCTTTCTTTCTTCGCTCTCTATATATGTAATACGTTATTCTGCTGGGTGATATTTTAGTTTCGGTGTGGCGCGAGTTTAGCTTCTTAAAAAGGAAGGCTTTGTGTTTTTTTTAATCCCCTTTGGCTTTTCTCTGTGTGTTTTTTCATTAGGATTTGATTTACATACGACTCTCATCGGGATCTAAGCTTGCGAAAAAGAAAAACACAGAAAACTTTATATGCATAAATAAAAAATGTTCATTTTATTTCTCAATGTACCGCTAGGGGCCTGATGCTTTTATTTATTGAGCGGTATGAATATTGAATCTGAAAAAGCAATTTAAACAGAGCTTGACATGTAAATCAAAATGTATTTACATGAGAAACATTACAAAATTTACCCACAAGAATCACGTATTGTGAATAATCTGCTAAACATTGGTTTATAACTTTCTTAGAATCCTTTTGTTTATTTATCTACGCCAAATTTCACAGAGTCAGCTTCGTTTCTTTATGATAATTACGAGCTTTAAGCGAAAACAATGGGGTTGCGATATCTAGTGTATCCTATGCAAATATAATCCTACCAGATACAAATTAGTAAAAACATAAAAGCCTTTAATTATTTTTATGCATATCTCTGGAAGAACATTGGCATCCTCAAGGAGCAATTTCAAAAAGGTAAGGCCGACTAGCTGCTATTTAAAGATTAAAATTGCTTTACTTATTCTATGAAAGAGACTTGAATGTGGATACCTCAAGGTACCCTCAAAAATGGAGTTACTTGGCTTAGACCTTCTTCCAGACAACCTTAACAGAATGGTCCCATACAAGCTTTTAGTTTGAAGGACTTGTCATAAAGCCTAAAGACATTTAACGATCTACAAAAATACAAATGAAACTAATTAAAGGAAATCAATGGATAGCAATCCATGTAATGCTTCAATGGTTCAACCATCGATGCACACGAACCACCAATGAACAGTGTCGTGTTTACCTTGTGTGCTTCCCTAGGCAGTGCCACCAGCCTTCCATCCATAGTATTGCGCACGCAGTACTCCATAGTTTCAATGGGTTGGTTGGGGAGATCAGTGATTGTATTTAAAAATCAACAAAAATACAAAGTAAACCAAAGTGGTCGATGAATAGCAATCCTCTATCGATGAATCATTAAACCGACTACAAAACGGTTAACAGTGTCGTATTTAGCTTGGGAGCTTAAGTAGGCAGTGCCACCAGCGGTCCCCTCTGCACCGCTATCCTTACTGCGTTTCCAGGCCGAATATTGCCGTTTCATCCATTCGTCCGTACAACAAACAAATGAGTGTAACATAGGAAAAGAGAAATGGAAAACGAATGCGCGATACGAAAATGTCCGTCCATTTGTTCGTCGCCACAGCCGCCATTTTAACTACTATAAGAGGAGGAGAATCTGACCATTTGAATTCAACAACTTCTACATGTTTATTTCTTGTTTCCATGGCAACCTCGGCGGACAAAGTTTGTCAAATACAAGAATACAGAGCTGCAGCAGAAGCTCACTAGGGTTGGACCTCCTTAATGTAGGAAGTCAAGGAGCTGAAACCACGTCTCTGGCTTGAGGTTATTTTTCTGACACTTTGGGAATCTACATCACAAAACACATAATTGTGAATGATCTGGATTTTGCACAATTACTTCCATTAACTCAATGGAACAATACAATGCAACAATAGTTCAAAAGCATTGTTTTATACCCTAAGCTGTATACGTTTTTCCCTTACTTGCATCCTTTCGTTTCCTTCTCCATTTGGACATGGACATAAGAACATGCTCAAGGAACCCGTTAACTCACATTTTTTTCTTGCTTTCAGGGTTTATTTTACATGAACTACTACAAGAAGGTATGCTTTACACCGTCCCCCATTAGAACTCTAAATGGAAAATAACTAAAAGATCTTACTTTTGGTGACCTATGTCACAGCTGCGATGATGGTGGTGGGAAGACCCCGGGGAATTATGATGTTAATATATTGTGGTCAATCAAAATTGCAGGTGAGTCACATACTCGATGAAAACTACTAGTTAAGGAAAGGAAGAATATTTTAGGTATTCATTTCAGATTTCCCCCAAAATTTTTTTTATGTTTATGAGATTTAATAATCTTACTTAAACAGAAAGAGAAATTAAAAAAAAAATGCGAAGCTTCCAATTTGCTGAATTTTGAAACAAAAGTTTCCGCCGAGCGAAGCACTGGCACATTTTGTTTGTTTTAATTCAGCTGAGTCAGCATTAGACTATGATTGAAGAAATACCGTTGCGTTCTACTGTGTGTGTGTGAAACGTCAGCTTCCATTCAATGTGCTAAAACTGTAGGCAGTGTTTACTAAATGAAAGCTACAATCGTCTATGTATAACCTGCCCACGAACATATGCCGGGGGCAGCAATCTAGCATAAAAACGGGCTGCAAGCTGTGAGACTAAACTTGTATCATCTTCTCTATAAATCAAGATGAAAGCTATTGACTTCCTCCTGCGGACCTCATACCGCCTTGAGAAAAAAGTTTTAAATATTTAGAATATAGAAAAGACAGTGTGAGATCATGCAATTATAGCGAATTTGATTACGGGCGTGCTGTATATTCAGAATCAGAATTAATTGATACGCAACAAAAAAAAACTAGAAAGTTAAAGCAAGATTTATGTTTATCACGCCGTGTAGAGCACAAGAGATATGAGCGCAGAATCTTGACATTAAACAATCATTACGTGAAAGGAAGTTTCCTTATTTCAATTTAGGAAAAAGTTTTCTAGAAATTAATTTTAGTAGTTTAAATTGTAGTAATATTTTCTTTTTTTTTTTATTGTTGTTTAGAATCTCATGTATCTTACAAATTAATTTAAAGCATTATAAGTCTAATTCTTTGGTCTTGTTGTGGAGCAAATCCATCAGATAAGGTTATGTCTCAAAATAGTTTGCAGCAACCTCACAGGGTTGACCAAATATTATTTACTAGGAGATTTTTTTTATTTTATTTTTGAAGTTATTTTTCCAATTTTGAAATAATGCATTGCTGTAAAAATTGCACATAAAATTCATTTTGAATCTGGAAAGCCGGAAATTCTTTTAAAGCTTTTCTTGATGAGTTGATTTTTTTTTTCTAAGGCTTTTAGTGAAGAAAGTCATTCTCTGTCTTACTTAACTGGGTAATTATTTAAAATTATACATTATATTGTTTTTCCCACTACTTTTTTGAGAAACAGACAATGCAAAGGTGTCATTACCCATGCAATCAGCTGCAATCGTTCCAACACTTTAACTAAAACCTCAAGAAAAAAATTGCTTCCAGTTTTAAGGAGACATAATGCATAATTTCTATAGTTTCAAACAAGTTTGGTGTTACGAGTAAATACCATCATAATGCAATTATTAGAACAGACTGAACTGATGCACACGATAAAAGTGCACTGAATATCAGATTCCATTTGATATAAATTTCTACCGTTATTTAATCTATTGCTAATAATCAATTGGGTAACCCAAAAACAAATCATCTTTAAACCTTGAAAACATATATACTATTACAGTTAGGACATCCAACTAATGTTTAACTATAGTTCCCACAATCCACAGTCACCACTACTTTTGTAGTTAAAAAAAAGTATAATGCATAGCAGAAAAAAAATACTGAATTTCTTGAGTTTCACAATTAAAACAGCCAAGTGTGTTCTAATGTCCAGGAATAAGGAAGACCCTCAGGCTTTATCGGCTACTCACTCACAAAAATCAGTGGCTTAAATACACAAACTTTGTGATAAATCTGTTTCACATTTGTCAAATGTTCATTTCAAACCCACACTGATCAACAAGTTAGGCAGCTAACGGGGTAGCTCCTTGTAGAAATGGCAACACATACTGATCTCCAAAATTAAAATCTGTAATCTTTTATATATACATTTTATGTGCAATCAATAATGAAATGTATGGCCGCAATTAAGTTACGTATCCTTATTGTTTCAGCATTGTCCTGACTGTACATGAGAGGAAGCTTGACTGGACTATGGGTTCTCCAACTGAAGGTCATCGAAGATGATGCTTTGAACAGTATGCAAAATCTTCCATAGTCCTAATGCTAAGTGGTAAATTGAAGTTTCCTTAATAATGTTCAGGTCTTTAATTCAGGGAAAAAGGGGCAGCATAGCCAAGCTTCCCTTAGCAGCCCATGGCCTCTGTCCATTGGGGGTCCTCAACAGCCGCAATGGTCCAATGGATCTCTGAGCGGCTCATAGCACAGACCTGCCACAATGCTTCCTCCCTCGAGTCCTGTGCACCCAGTGTTTGTCAACAGCAGATGACCTCGGAAAAAGCATTGGCCTGTGCTGTAAGCTGTGTAGACCTCCTCTTAGGGACACTTGGCTGGGGGAGCTCGCCTTGAGCCCCACTATGTTTAAAAGTGGCCCTGATAATGTTCCAAACCTACGGGTCTAGTATTAATATGTAGCCAGCTTTATTTTTAGTCTTGACCAATTTCTAACCCGCCTAAAAAATAGTTTGCTTTATTTTTAGCGTGTTAAGTGTGTTTATTTTTAGTATTTGCGTTGATTACAACTTAGCCATAAATCGAGCACAAACACATGAAGATGCTCGTTAAAATGTCAGTGTCTCACTCTGCCCTATATCCTAAACAAATATCATCATAATGGGGGACACACATATAAGAGAAACTGCTTTAAGAAACAAAAGAAACATAAAAATAGGTTTAAAAATTTCCTGTACTATAAAAATGATTTGAAGTTACCCTGGTCAAGGAAGAAATATTACATGGTCCCCAAAATCTGGAGACAACATCCACTATTGTATCTGTCATGTATTAGAGCTATAAAAATACAAAATAAAATACAGATTTATTAAAAGCCACTGCAAAATCCCTTTTAACCTACTTCTCTAATTGCAATTAGGATGTCATAATTTATATAACTTAGAGTACGGCAGTGCTGAAATATTTGAAGATATTACGCAAATAAAACAGCCAATTAAATTGAATAATTTACAAATATTGTTAAACCTCTTAGTATGGAATTCATTTGTGCGGGAGGTGTTTAGGTGTTAATGATCCTGTTGTTTTCTCACATTTGTAAAATATTTCTATGAGTTTTCATAATATGCTGCACATGTGCTCCCTGATTAAGAAAAACTGAGAAAAAGTTTTGATAATTTGTGACTGCGTTTGTAATTATTCGCTTGTTATATATTTAGCGTGGGCGTGATGTAGTATAAAATAAACAAAGTATATATATATATATATATTAATTCTATCTAACCACTAACACCAAGTGACCATTTGCCATTGTATTCCACAACCCAGATGCTTCAAAATATGCAGACAATTCAGGGCTGTCCATACAGCTAACGGGGCCTATGATAAGATTCCCCACTGTGCATCTCTACTCTCATCTGAATCCGAGTGTGAGTGGAGTTCTTTGCACTTCTACTGAGTTCTTTGCACCACCTGGTGCTGGGTGATGGGTTATGTCTTATCCCACCGATATCACATTTTAGGGCAGCCTAGTAAGACAACTTTTTATTTATTTTCAAGCCACTGTTCCTGAAATCCTTCTCCAAATCTTAGTCTCCATCTTATCTCCATCTCCATAACACATGACCAGAATTTTTCTTAGTAAGTCACCAGAATGAGGAATCTGCACACGCACCACAGGAACTCAGGTGCTTAGCTGTGCCAGGAAGGGCCAGCTCCCCAGTAGATCAAAATAGAAAAAGGCTCCAGGCACTCAAGGGTTCCAGCTCAGGCAGGTTTATTGAAGGAGAAGGACAACAACGTTTCGACCTCACAATGAGGTCTTTATCAAGTGAGGTTGAAACATTGTTGTCCTTCTCCTTCAATAAACCTTTTTCTATTCAGAATTTTTCTTAGACACTTTTTGTCTGTTAAACCTATATATTATGTACTGATTTTCCTCTGATGTCCAATCATAGTCTATTCACTAAAGGAAGTGTTGACAGGAGAGTTTTGGTTTCAACTCCCTCTCTTCTCTTTTGGTTATGAAGAGCCAATACAGGCAGGCTTCTCCCACCATAAGGGCTGAGCTGAACCTGTATAATGTTGTAGTAAGACTTTGAGAAAATGTCATTGATTTAACTATACATTATACAGGGCCAATCAAGTTCCCTCTGCAGCAGAAGGTCACTGGGGTTGGTCATTTAGAATGTAAAATGATGTCAAGGAGGTGACATCACAACAAGAAATTCTTCTTTGCAGTAAATAAAACCAATTGAGTTAGTTATATTTATAAAGTTTTGCAAACACAACATAAATGGATACAATACTGACCATTTCCCCCATACTGTCACACTATCACCATATGACTATGCATCAGGAACTGTTTCAGCTAACAAAGGTACAATAAAGGGACTGAAGCCTATGAAATCCACTGGAGAAATCCAAACATTTCATCAAGGTGTAGCCATTCATTGTATAAAGGAAAGCAAAAATCCACAAGTCTACTGTTATCATTGGGTCGCGTGAAGAATTCACCGGCAATGTTATGAGCTTTATTTATTAAATAAATCTATTTTTTATATACATGTGGGTACAGAAATGGATTTCAAAAGAAACGCTTACGTGCCTCGTTACAATAGTTAATTTTAGTTTATAAAAATCCTCAGTTTAGTGATCTTTAAAGAACAATCTTGTGGGTTTTAACAGCCTATGGCAAAATAGTAACAATAACAAAAATGATACGCCATCATTTTCCAGATGTTACATAGCATGAAGAAAATTCAGACATAAAACCCCGAATTAATGTTTTAAATGGAATTTTGGGGACGTGTAGTAAATTAAATGGGATAGTTATTTATTATTTCTGCGAACACACTCGTTGTTTCCATGCAAGTCTAATCATAAAGTGGAATAGATTAATAGCAAGTGACATTTTAACATCTATACTGAAGGATATGACTGTTGGAAAAGAATTATCATATGCAGTGGGACCTATTAAACTTCACTCACAAATCATGTCTTTGTTGTATGGATGTGTGATTGAAAAAGCAAAGCAAAGCTGTCAGAATTTGTTTAACTAATGACTCCAACTTGTTAAAAAATTTAACTGCGGACTTTTTGTTTGTGCTTCAAAGAATTCATAATGTTTCTTTCATTAATTTGTTTGTCATTCAGTATGAAATTTGTACGTTTTTTTTCAACCTTCGCTGGGCAAATGTTATGGTAAATTATGGAGAAATGTTCTTTAATGCTTTTATAAAAAAAAAAAAATACTAAGTACCGTAAGCCATCATGAGTGAAGTGCCTTCATACGCATCCATAAAACATGAACCGAGATTGTAAGTGGCGTTATTATATTTGGCACTGCTTGTTTGGTCAATGACTTTTCTGTAATTAAATCCCACTGCGAAAAAAAAATGAGAAAATATGACTTGTTTTATATAAGCTGTTGTCGTTCTGCACTTCATCATTTTCTTCTTAAACTTTATGGTCTGAGACTTATAAAAAAAATCATACATGTTTAGGTGAATCTTCTGGGCTACTTTGGACGACCAAAGCATTTTTACATAGCAACCTCAAACATCTCAAGATAATATCTGGTTTTTGTATTCCGTTAATTTTTAATTAAATTTTCGCTAAAAACACTTTTGAATTAGAGTGAGAAACAAGAACTTAACATCAAGTTAGAACCATTCAGCCTATTAAGTCTACGGGTTTTTCCAGCTGCAAAATCTCTAACCTTAATCAGTCTTAGATTCAGGAACCAGAAGCCCATCCCATGAATATTTCAATTCCCTCACTGTATTGACCTCTACCACTTCTGTTCCACTTATATGCCACTTTCTGTTCCACTTATATGCCACTTCTGCTTGGAGTCTGTTCCACTTATATGCTACTTCTGCTTGGAGTCTGCTCCTCTTATCCGAGTAAGGTAAAGCTTCCTCACATTACATTGACCCTTTAACCCTTCAGTGCTAAATCATAAGCTCTTGTTCTAGCACACACCCTCTGTTGAGAGCATTCAAATTTATATTTCTGGAAATCTCACGCAAATTCCTTAAATCAACATTAATAGAGGACATATTTTTAAATCATGTATAATATGTTTTTTTTCAGTCTGAAGAACAAAACATAGCTCAAACGCAAGAATATAGTATGGCACGCAGTGAATGGTATGGCTAACTCCAAGTTTCAGATCCAAGTTTCACGTTATGTGATTATTTCTAGTTTTTGAGCTCCCTCCATACCCTAAAGTTACAGATATAGGCACTATTCTGATTTAGGACCAATAAGATTGCTGTACACAATCTGAATGCATTCTAGCCTAATGTGTGTTATATAGTAAGATAAAGTAATTATTACATGGACATCATCAAAGCCACCCCCATTTAATATCAGATCAGATAGAAATATATTAAAATGTGTCAGTGTACATATTGACGTATGTGGTCCATGTATGTTTGATTGAATGAATTAAAAACATTGACAGATCGGAAACCTTAAAATAAACTACTATATCCTGAACTCTTTAAGAATATCATGATATTTAACAGAATAAAGCCACTATGTGTTCATTCGTTCAAAAGACCAACAATGATGAAATTCCAAGTGCCAACCTTATGCTAATATCAGGCAGGATATGTTTCGGTAAAGACTAAGTATCAATTTCATTTACTTACATTCCAAGTCTGCGGTATAGGAATATGGTAAGCAGTTATCTATTTGAAGCTTTAAGTCTGAATTTACCAAGTTCAAGCTCCACTGCACTTGTCTTTTATCCAACAAAATGTGTCTTTTAAAGATATTATAAGGTTTCACACCTGATTGAATAAAGAATATAAGAATATATTTTCAAGGCATATCTACTGGAAGGACCCTTATCATTCCTTAATATAAAAAAATCCTACATTTCAATATCTCTAGACCTGTTTAAAGACATCTAAAATAAGAGGAGGGGAAAAAGTTCTGCCTAGTAAAAAGAAAACTTTTTCAATTTGCAACACAAGTTTCTACAATACACAATAATTGTTGATCTTATGGTTTAAAGGTAAACTTAAGCAACTATGATGACAACTACAGTAGCATTACAAAGAATACTCTATAACTTATCAAAAGACACAATGTACTCCATTTTTTAAAGCGCTCCCCCTCGATATTTAAGGTGTACAAATAATTTATTTAAAATGCCTTGACCAAACGCTGCTCTACATATACCATAAAGAACCACTACTCACTTACATCTCCAGAGGAACTCCTTTGATGCTTAATGGTAGTGATATATGGCGCTCAACTATTTTCTAAAAGGAGCAATTTACAAGAGCACTCAACTTCTGTCCACCACGATGGTGGAGCGTGGGCCATATGAGAATGAGATGGTGGATGAGAATGAGATGGTGGATGAGATGAGAAGGTGGATGAGATGAGATGGATGAGATGAGAGATGAGATGGTGGATGAGAATGAGATGGTGGATGAGAATGAGATTGTGGATGAGAATGAGATGGATGAGATGAGATGGTGGATGAGATGGTGCTCTACGGTTCTTGTACCTTAGTACCTACAAAAAGTACTATTTTAGCTTCCAGCTTTCTAAAGTCTGTTCCTTTGATCCAAACACCATCTACCTGACTAGCGCAGTTTTCCCAACTTTTGTGAAGACTTTAGGGTAAAATTTCTCCAGGGTAACTGACGTATCCTAAATACATATATAGGATCTGTCTAAAATAGATCTTACCCTCTTCTGCAAACTTGGTACATTTAAATTATATTTCTTTAATGAAAATTCACTCTTGATGTAAACGTTTTTAGAATAGATATTAAAAGTAACTTTTCTGGTGTGTAATAAAACGTGCATGTTTTACTGTTCTTAATATGAAGCTGGAACATCCTGTATTAAGTTATCTTGATGCTAATTTTGACTAGTTTGTAAACTAGTAATCCATCATCTGGCCTCCTGCTGTTCTCATATAAAACCTACCGCAATATAGCCTAACTCACATTTTAAATTACTTTGTTGTCTTGGAGGAAGTCATTTGTATTTTAACAATATAAAAAAGTTACAAATAATTAGGAAAAATGGAAATAATAAAACACACTGAGAGTTACACAACTAAAATTTTCCTGTTTACCTAGTTTTTATCTTGAACTTTATGTATTTTTGCATTTTTTTTAAACAACATTTTAACAGAATGGCACAAAAGAACAAGAGAAAAAAGTAATTATGAGACAGGCTTAATGTTTAACTCTATAAGAGAACCCAGAAGTATTAAGTACAAAGCTAAATCAGGATTCTCCATCAAGTTCATCCCTTCTTCCTAACCTTCCTATTCTTGATCCAAAAGAAGGCAAAAAACCCTAATTAAGGGGGAAAAAATCCTTCTTGACTCCAAGAGGCAATCAGATTTCTCCTCGGATCAAGAAGCTCTAAATTATTAATGTTATTCTGTATGTCCTGCCTTTCAAAAAAAATATCCAGACCCCTTTTGAAGGCATCTAGTGTATTTGATAACACCACCTCCCTTGACAGTGAATTCCGTACCTTTATTGTCCTCACTGTAAAGAATCCCTTCCTTTGTCTTCTATGAAACCAGCGCTCTTCCAGTCTTAGATGGTGACCTCTTGACACAAGGTCATGATTTAAGAACCCACACCTTCAATCTTTAATCTGAATATGGTTTTACATTCATCGTTATTATTGGTGTTGTTTCCTAGATATATTTCTTCTTAAATGCGTTATGATATTAGGGCAATGAATCTGCGCAAAGTACTGTGTGGTGGTAGGCGTCACGTTTGGTCAAGCAACACCATATGACCAAAAGTATGTGGACGCCCCTTCTAATTATTTAGTTTAGGTGTTTCACCCATGGCCATTGCTGTGTATAAAATCAAGCAGATAGGCAGCCACCATCATGGACAAAATGTAAAATAGACTATACTGAAGAGCTTTAAACTATCTTTAAAGACTTTAAAGAAGACTCTAAACCTTGAACTGCCCCTGGATGCCACCTTAGCCACAATTCAGTTCTTGAAATTTCTGCCTTGCTAGATGTGTCATTTGTGAAGATGTTATCAAGAAGGCTAAGCCTTGAGAGTTCCTAGGTATGTTGATATAGATCATATGCATGTAATTAGTTCTCAAATGGGCTGTTTTTAAACTTATTAGGTCATCCTATTGTGATGTTATTAGGTCATCAAATTGTGGCATAACTTTTTTGGCCATAACACCATGCAGAAAGGACATTATTAACGCTTAGTGATTTTTTTTTTGTGATAATTTGGTAAACATTATTATTTATAGGGAATATATCAAATACATTTTGCCTTAATATGATATTTTTCTATATATATATATGTATCTAGAGATAGACCAGCAGTGGACTGTTCAGTCATTCGCTGCACTGAAATCATTATTTCTAGCTGAACACCATACAAAATGCTAGCAGTAATGTATCCCAAAAAAAAAGCACCCGAACTGTAAAATAATTCAGCGTGTTTTATTTCCTGTGAAGGATTCTAAAGAGAGATAATTGCTTTGGTGTGAAGTTCACCTAGCTCAAAATGAAGCCATTTTTCCAAATCGCTGATTCCCACCACAATGTAGCTCATTGCATTAGCAGAGTATGCATTTAGTTTGGGTTAAAAGGACTGGAAATGAAAAATAAGGGTTTCGCTTTCTCTTGTAACATATCTGTTGACTTTGGGTTGAAGTGAATATTAAATATTTTAGGGTTGTGTTATATGAGAGGTCTTTTGTAAGAAAGGTCCTGCTCCATCAGGTGGTAAGCGGCAATGGAAAATGAAAGCTGATGCGTGTCAAACAAGGCAAATAATTAACCACTTAATCTCCAGAGTAAAGGCCACTATTTCCAAGCCCTGGTTCCCTAGAGGTTTCGTCCATATGGGAGTTCAGAAGGATACTTATTTATTATTCCAAAGGCAGTGAAGCCCCCTGTAAGACCTATAATTAAGTTGAAATAATAGAATAAAATGTCTAATTTCAGTTTTTGTCTTAAATCGTATAAATTACAGCTACAATCTTAATAATCAATGGGTTCATAAATTATTAAAAAAAAACAGCCAGACTCTTATGTTATCCCAAGATACAAAACATCCTAAGATTTTGTACACGTGAAACTTCTATTCTAAAACATACTTCAATGTATCTAAATAACTGATTTGCTAATTTGGTAAGAGTCCACAGACACCCATTTGTTAATAAGAGCCCTGTAACATGTATAGGCAACATACTCAGAGACAAGCCTGTGGCTAAGGAAGCTAAAGCCTCTATCCCCAGAAGAAATCCCCACAAAGTACGACAAGAGCCTGGGGTTGGTTTTTGAAATTCACAGAACTCTGATCATTTAGAAAATCTTTTTGAAGACAAACTAAGACCCCCTGGGATCAATCCTAATTCCATTACCACATCTATCTTATTTAATATGTGCTGGGTTTAGGGCCACACGCTACTTAAATTACCTTATATTTTTAACAGCTTTAATTACGGCATTGAAAAGATTCTAGATAGAAGAAAATATTGGTTTTTTTAATTACATTTGGGTTTTATTATTAAATAAAAACAGAGGGGATATTTAATTACATTATGTACACCAGATCTCAGTATCTCTCAATGGGAAATTTGCTTCTCCAGAATGAATAAGGAATTAATAAAAATATTTGGGCAATATATTTGGTGAAAATGTTGAAGAAAACCCCCCCACACATCTTTATGACAAAATAATTCTAGATTAAATGGTGCTTAAATTACTGTATATTCAATTTAATAAAATAAAATAGATTTTTAAAATATAACAAAAAAGTCTTCCAATTTAAAGAAACCGCTGAAGTTTACCAGCGATTGCCTTATATAATCCTAGACCCAATAAGAACCTAGATATACTATCCAGTAAAAAGGATCTGATATTCAGATTCACAAATACACATGGTATTTTTATAATTAAATAATTTCTTTACAGTAAACAATAAATCTATAATTTGATAACTGCTTCATTCCCAGTTTAGAATCAGCTGATTAGAACATTTAAGCCTAATGTAATGGTTCAATGATTCACATTAAAGATGACTGGCTGCTGTATTGATAAGACCCCTTTTTAAGCGTTGAATAATCATTTTCACGCGCCACGTATTGATTCTGCCACCCATGTTCCTCTACGAAACGGTGATCCAGTCTCAAAGAGATCAATGGCTAAGATACGATATTCTAGAGGGGGTACATTTCTGTATTCCATATTATACCTATGATACATCTAAACCAATCAATAAAAATATAAGTAGCCTTATTATCCTCACGGTAACAAACAGATGAGAGGGAAGAACCGACCGCCGTCTTAAAATAATTCCTTCTGCACTTAACATGCTTTTGTACTGTGGCGAAAGCTTTTAAAGGGTTTGAGTACATCTTGACAGTGGATACATTTTGTAACTTACTAACAAAATAGCCTTTTCTGGTCATAGAGTACCATACTTCACTGACATATGAAATACTTTGTGTCATCTGCAAAAAATGTAACTATATATGGAATTAAAGGGCGACTATCTCATAAATAACGTATGCGTATGCGTGAATTGTTTTTTAGGCTTTTGAGATAATAGAAGACAGTTTCTAAGATGAATTATCAATAAGTCTGAGATGTGTGCTAAAGATATTAGTGTTTGCCCGTGGCTAATTAACCAAGAAATACCATTGAGTAAGAAGTCACTGTCATTCCTCTAGCACTTTAAGCCTGTTGAGAAGAAGTCTAGAATCTAGTTAATATCCCCTAACCATTATGACGTGTTGTTCAGGTCTACTGGTTTCCTCCAGTCTTAAAGAAACCTGTACAGCGTTTAACATTATAAAGTAATTCTACCCACATGTCGTTCTTCTTGGATTATTTTAGCGAAGCTGGAAAACTGGCATAAAAAATGTAGTCTTCTAACCTTCATGTCCCATTACAAACGCTGCAAGAGCTAATTAAATTGGGGTTACCTTGACGAGACGGATCATCGTTCTTTCGAGGAAGCAGTTCGCTGTTCCTGTGATAGACACCTCTGCTGGATTTCCAATACATGCAAGGATGGGATGCCACAGATCTTGAAGTGGACTAAGATACCTGGAGAGAAATCAGAGAGTATTTTTGCACAAGTTTCGTTTGCCAAAGTCCAAAGGCATGTTAACCATTACGTTTAAACGTGATTTGTTATCGGAAAAGCTTTGGCCAATTTGGTGCATTTGTTCTTAACGTTCTGACTTTCTGGATTTTGAAAAGCCCGTATTTTGCTACGTTACAGATGGATCAGCGTCGTCCTGGGACGAAAGCACGTTCAAATAAAACAATAGGGAAACGTGAATTTACAAATGACATGGCCTTGCGTTAAAGCGCACATGATGGCTGGGGTATCCCTTTAACAAAATCGATCAAATATGTGATAACCATCTGCCTTTTGTAATATATATCATTTCATATATAATGTGGTTAATTTCCGAGAAGATGGTTCAAATAAAAGATCTACTTTATTTTTTTTACTTTACTATGGTAGCACTTCATTAAGTTTAGAAGGTTAAGGAACATTCATTGTTTAACAGAAGTAAGACATATTCAGAGGTTTAACTTTCCTGCCATTCAATGCATGTGTTTAGGTTAAACAAGTTCTAATCAAGGTGAATATAAAGAATGTTCTGAAATTAGCTGAACTTGTTATATCGGTGCTTTTAATGTCCTTGGCTATAGCACTTTATGCTGCAATGATCCATCGCGGGCCCCATCTGTTCCATGAATCACAAAATAGATTTAGGGAGCGAATGGTCAAACGCTAAAAAATATTAAAACGTTAAGCAAAGCTCTGGCGTGCGTGTTAATAATTGCATCATGTTTTCTAGATTTTCTAGGTTTTATTCTAGAGGGAAAGAACGGGCCACGGGTGTCCGAGGACGTCTGCTGCAAGGAAAGCCAGCGTGATATGTAGTAATTTTTGCATACTTTCATCCTCTGTTAAGAGTTTTATACCTACGTTTGTTTGAATATATTTGGAGTACGCTTCATATTCTCACTGCCCAAGAAACAGACCACTGAGTGACTGCTCGGCGCCCCTCTCTCTCCTCCGCCTGGGTGCCGCACAGCGTTTCGATTGGGGAGCACATAGGGGGCATAGCCCCCCGCCGACCCCACATAGGGAGCACACTCACATGTGCGACCTTAGTTTTGGGCTGGTTAGGGAGATCCGTGATCTCCCCAACCAATCCTCGATGTTGTGCGCCCCTAGCAGATGCGCCCCAGGCGGGTGGCTCTCTTCCTCCCTTCCTATGGCCTGGGGTGGGGGGGGTTTCTTCATTATCCCTCTTCATAATACCCTTGCATGATTTCCTGGGGGGGATCACTGTAGTAAAAACAAAGGTTACATTATAACCAAATATTCATGTGAACCTAGGGTCAGTCTAAGCTGGTGTCAAGGTCTTCTTATTTAATGTTTTTTGACGTCATTATCTGTGCATTAGAAGTTAATCTTACATCTCTCTAATTTGATTTGTATCGACTACATTCTTGTACACAATTTTCTCTATTGAGCAATAGTTACAATAAAACAATATACAGTACTTTGTCCCTAATCTTTTGGTTAACAATATAATATATATAAAAATTTAACCCAACAAATATACTTCCCTTTTTTAATATATATTTTATTTTATTTTTTTATCAACCAGTACTAGCGTTTTTTTTCTAATTAAATGTAAGTTGTAAATAAGGACATACATCACTAGGATCATATTCCCAGTAGATTTGATTCTTAAATTGTACCTGTCACTGAAAACATTTTCTAGAAGACTTAAGTACGATATTAAATAGGTGAGCATGAGTGTCTCCAATTATTTTGTTCAGAAATATTTCTGAAATTTTTTTTACCCGCTATTAGCAAATTAACAAACTTATTTAACACATACCAGTTCATACACATGGCTACATTAATGTGTACGGCACTGGATTTAACGCTGGTTAGCATGAACAAAAACTTGACTTTATCTCTTTTTGCTCCAATAAACTTTATCTGCAGACCTTGTGGCTGCCATTGTTGTTGGCGGTCATGCGATAATTTGGGTGACTAAGCTGGCACTAAGCTGATGCTTTACAGCAATGCTAATGAAGTCCTGCATGTACAATGAAATGCCTTCTTCTATAAACGGTTAATTAGTGCCTTGGTCATTTAGACTGAGACTTTCTCTATATGATAAGGACTTGGTGTGTTGTTTAGTAGATTGAGCTAAGATGATAGAACACATACACATCACTAATATACAACTTCAAAGTATTTCAGTAAAAATGGAATTGTTTCAAAGCAGATACAACATTGCTACTGGTGTAAGGTCCTTTAAAAGAGTCAGCAACACTCCAGAAACCAAATTCAAATGTTTGGTTTAAAACGGAAATATTTACCGTATTTGCTCGATTATAAGACAACCCTGATTACATGACGAACCCCCAAAATCTGAATATTAATTTAGGAAAAAAAGAAAAAGCCTGAATATAAATGTTAATTCATGTAAACTATTTTTTTAAAATAAATAAAACTATTGTTTTTATTTCTTTTTATTTTCCAACCTGCCC